>JAXGGA010002229.1:0-127631 GCA_038373865.1 Uloborus plumipes | reverse complement strand
AAAATAAAAATCGTAATTTTAACCGATTTTGGCTGTTTTGAAGGTAACTGACGATTCCCTTAACGAAAGGCATGTTCTGCTGCATGTCTTTTGCGAGTGGAAATACCCTTTAACACTTAGACGCATGCCACAGCGCACGTTCCTCTTCACCCCTTTCGTTATGTGGAAGACAAACGGAAAGGGCAAATCTCTTTTACTTATTCACCGTCTCGGCAGAATTACATTCAGTTCTACGTAACAGGGGCACTTAACGCGCGTGACACCTATACTGCCGTGCTAAGCACACAAGTCGTATCTGCACATGTTAACAAAATTGAGTTATCACCACCAGGTGGCTCTTTGTGACGTGTTTTACCAAAATACAAAATTATATGGTCATTTACGAAAGGGAACTATTTTTTAAAAAAATCAGAAAAAGTTTCATCTGAGTCAAATACATCGTGGCACAAAACTTTAAAGAATTAAATCTCAGTTTGAACTCAACTGCAGATACCACTTTACTCCCTCAAAATTTATTCTTTATTGATTAGGTTGCACGAAATCAAGAATGTTAGTTTGAAATAATGTATGAGAGATACTTAAGGCATTTTCAATTATGCCACAATAAAAAAAATAAATAAATAAATAAAAAAAAGAAAAAAAAAACCCCGCTGCATATAGAAACAATAGTTTTGCGAAGTTCTGAAATACTCAAAGTATTTTTAAACTTTTTTTTATTGTTTCATTATGCTGTTTGAATAACCATTGTAATTTCATAACATTTTATGCAGGAGAACTAAGGTACCGAGGGTCCATCTTTCAGTTTCTCGAGTTCGTTTTCTTATACATTGTTTCCATCTTTCTTTATAATTTACCGGTACTTCGTAGCAGTTTTTCTGTAATCAATTATTTTACAATTACTATGAATAAAAACCAGAAAAAGGATAATTAGTCACATTTTAATCATTCTGTTCAAGTTGATTCCTTATTATCTCCTTAAACCATTTTACATGTTACTTTGTTCTAAATTGACAGAATCTCTGTAGTGTTTGAATTAACACTCCTCATCATTATGAAGTTTCGATTAAACGAATCTCCGTTGTCTTAAGAAAAAATATTGACCAACAGAAATTATCATGAATAAGAAGAAAGGGAATTCAGGAGTTCACCAGAATAATGCCTAAAAAAAACATATCCTTCTTATCATTGCATGCTTGAAGTCCTAACGATTTTATGCATATGCAGTGCATACTTCAATAACATTTGATGCATAAATTTATCGTTCGAAACCTAATTATTTTTTGATGACACTCATATTTATGTAGAGTGGAACGTTTTTCACATCTGGCACGAGAGCATCTTCTCCAATGATATTTCTTGAGGGAAAAAAAAAACGGAGTAAGTTTTCCAAATGAATCATTTTTATTGCCACGTTTGGAGCAAAAATGTATAAGACCTAAACAGGAAATAACTCCGCGAAATGAAGCAGGAAAAAAAATCGAATGAAAAAAATAAATAACTAAAAAGGAAAGCAACGTCTTAGGGGAAAAGAAAAAAAAAAGAAGATCAAAACCGTCAGCGAAGGGATGAGGAGGAGGGAAAAAAACTGCATTTGGAATGAGCGCATATTGATTAGGGACTAGGCGCTAGCAGAACGTACTGGAAGATTCGTAAAATAACGCTCTGCTGTAATTGGACGGCTATTAGAAATCCAGAGCAACTGCTGTCTGCGATATGAGAATCCCAAACTGGGAATTCTCCTGGAAGACCCTGGTGACTACTAATCTGGCTTACGGAGAATTCCACCTTGGCCCTGTTAATTGCTGATTGCAGAAGACATTCACAGATCCGGTGATTTTCTGTAGTCAGAGGCTGGGAATTGAGCACAAATTCTTTTTTAATTGTTTAAACTCCGCGGGAGTAAATCTGTTTCTTTGCGGTAACTGGGAGTGAATGGTGGTAGGTGCAACGAATGAGACACGACAAAGAAAACACGACAAAATTTCGGAGTTATATTCCCCGAATGGTAATTTTGAAAATGGAGCCCTGGCGTGACATGTTGAGAGAATGTTGCAAATTGGTCCCTCTCGAAGCATTTCATGCTATTTAAAATCATTTATGCGCTTCGGTGAGACTTCGACGATCACGCTTTTCATATCTTATGCTCTTTATACGTATAAACTGGAAAACATTCTTAATAAAAGTTTTTTTTCTTTACGTTTTAATTTCAGAATTTTAAGCAAGGGTTCAAAATGAGTTGCACTTTTGCAAAACGAATACAAAAGCAACCCAACACAATTCAGTGCCAATTATCCTCCCTATTAGCCGAAAAGAGGTAGACATTGTCAATGTCGAAGGTCAAATTACCAGAGGAGCACTATACGTGCTTTTTAATACGACACACTTTTTACTTCTTATGGCTGACAGACATTCTGAACCTCACAGCCAGACCGTAAGCCAATAATGGGAATTTTCCCTTTATCACTGCATTGTATGTATAATCTTATTCCCCATTGACCAATGAGAACGTTTCAAAAAATGAATTTCTTCACAATTATTTAGCAGCTTTAAAATGGCGCGAGTCGCATTCTTTGTAGGCATCAGACAAACGTTTTAGCTCTGTCCTGAAAAGTAACGAAAATGGACTTGTGTTAGTCTGGCTCTGAGATACAGCATTAACCCATCAACGATCTTATTATTTTCGAAAAAAAAAAAACGGTCATAAAAGTGCCTATTCTTCTGCAAGAAAGTTACATAAATAAATTTCTTTGCTCAATATAGGTATTTACTTTCGATTTTCGGAATTTGTTTTTAAATTGAATTTTGTGCAGCTTAGCACGGAAAACCACGGGCGTGATTAATGGTGACGAAAACTCAGCCAGTGACTTTGAAAGGAATGAGAGGGAAATGGTTAAAGAATTGTATTTACTTGTATTCATTGATGACGTGTAGAAATTTAGTAACGCATACTTAAAACTTTCAAATTCAGATTAAACTAAAGTAAAGTGAGATAACAACAAATAGTTTTCAATGTATGTCATTTCCGCCCTCTTTTATGCACTGTATTTGCATTTCAAGTAGCGTGAACAACTTTGGGTCAGTATTTCATTTTTACATCAGCCTCCGGCTTCTAAGGACATAGAAATAAAAGTTGACCTCACAGACAGCAGGTCAGTGCCACAGTCAATTGGTATAATAGCTTTAAAGAATTTATTCACGTAAATACACCAAATGCAGTTCCAAATGCGTCAGTTAGACTTATGAATGAGAAAAACTAACACACAGAGGGCCCCTGCTCCGGCGTTGGAACCCTCTAGCTACTATAAGCCTTCAGTACAGTATCAATTTAGCTAATCTGGCTCAGCATAACACGCGTGTCAAGTTTGATAAGAGGCATTTCCTAACATGTATTTTTTTTACTCTTCGAGTACGGTCAAGATACACTCGAAAATCTAAAGTCTCAGTAAGGCAAGGGTGCAAGAACAAAGTCCTTCGATTACAATACAAATCCAAATCCCTTCTTTATTGTTAGTCCTTCTAGGTTTTCGTTCTTCTGTCAATGTACAAAGGATTCTCCAGCCAAAACTCAAGAGAACTAAGTTTTGCCTTATTTTCCTTGTAGTTATAAAGTATACAGAGGGCTTAATTTGTACGGAAGCTCACGAAATCTCAACTCCAGGACTCCTTTGTTTCAAGTGATCTATTTTGATTTTAATAAAACTAGATTTTAAAATTGCAATTCGTGACGGAGTTCTTCTATATTGAGCTCCGGAGCTTACTAATAAATCAGTTTTAAAACATGGGTCTTCATCCTTCCTTTGCAAGGATACATTTCTTGCCGTTCTTTCCTTGGAGAAGAAATGTTTACTTTTGTGACATAACTTGGCACAAGTTTCTATCTCAGAAAGCAATGCACCCAATAGTGTTCTTTGTCTACGAGAAAGCAGCGACTAGAAGTGCGAGTACTAAACGTAACTGTTACCGCCGTTATTACTCGAGTTACTCAAACATTTTTAACCTAGCGTATTTTCAAACTTTCTTTCGCCTTTAAAATTCGTGGCAAAATGATATTTTAAAAGCAAATCAATATCTAAACTTGCAAACTGAAGATTTTTCAGCAATCAACTTTTTCTAAGAAATAACAAATAAGTTAGTATTTTTAACACTTCTTTTGCATTGGAAAATTGAGTGATTTTCTCAGTAGTAAAGTTCAAAGTTCTCGATTTACAAGAAAATAGAATATTGTTTTTTTATATACTCCTATAGTACACAAAAGTGGATTATTTTGGGCGTAAGTGTACATTAGTCCTGCGTTAATTTTAGCCATACTTTAATTACATGCCAACACTATACATGCAATTTCTATATTTATCACCATAGTTCTCAGTGTAACTGACCAGTTTCCAGCAAAGTTGCAAATTTGAGATAACATCTTGAAAAGTAATTTCATGCATCGAGAGTAATTTTTTATGTTTGTTTTTCTGTATTAAAGGTCAAAAAGTATACATTATGTGTTCCAGTGAATTTAATAGCTTACAATGTATTGTTTTATCTAGTAATAATGTGATTTAATTAAGGCTAGGCATTTCAATATGGCAATAAGGACATTTTCAGTAGATGATCAAATAGTGTAAGGACTTGAAAATAGTAAAGAAACTTTTCATTGGGCAGGTCAAGAGTAAACTATTGCAGCTTTCATAGTGGGGTAGGATTTAGTGGCTTAGCTGAAGTTAATTTTAAGAGACATGCTTAATATTGTGATTGAAACAGGATTTCAATGATAAGCATTCGGTGCCATACGTATTATTCTTATACTATACTACATTGGTTTGCTAGGCATTTTTTTCTGAAACAAAACGAAACCGCAAAAATCCAATTAATATTTAAAAAATAAATAATTATTATTAAAATATATTGCTGAATACTTTGAATGGTAATAACTCACACACGGATTATCTTATAGCTGCACTACTATTAATATGATGACACTTTTTCATTCTTTAGATGTTGTTTGGCAAAGTAGAAGTTACTAAGAAACTAATAAAATCAAGAATTTAATATATTTGAACTCAGTCCAAGGTACAATACTCTTAGGACTAAGATAAACCACCGGTGGGGTACCTTGCCCTCCTACAAGTTTTACTACTTACATCCCACAGTTCAACATCTTCACAACCCTCAACTGAACAATTTATAGTAAATACTGAACAACACTTCTTTTCCATTTTAGATTTTAGGAAAAATATAACATAAGCATATTTCAAGACAAAGATAATTTTACTCCTTTAGATTTTATTTAGTTTTTTTATGTGGTTTTTATTAGTCTATTTTTAAAATTGAGCTGTTAATTTTAAAATGATGCTTGGACCAGCCATTATTGGTTTTCATTTTTTTCTCTAAAAGCAAGCTCTGAATAGTGTTTTTTGTTATCCGGAATTTGTGGGATCGCCAGTATATATATATATATATATATATATATATATATATATATATATATATATATATATATATATATATATATATATATATATATAAAAGATGTGGCTGAAACTACTTTTACTACCACACCTTGCGTTTTCTCATTGTATGAAAATCATGCTCTTAACGAAAAAAGAGGGGGAAAGAAATTTTAATTTTCTTATGTTTCAGTGATGCATTGCTTTATGTAATCTCGTGGACAGAAAACGCATTAGATACAGTATGTAAAAACTAAAAAGCATTAAATTGCTCTCAGTTAGGATGGATGCTGTTGGGATTCTCATTAAGAAAATGCAACACCAAGGGTTTTAATTTCAATTTGTTTTCTACTTTGCGCACTGCTTTTTAATAAGAAGTGGAATACATTAATTGGCATCACTAATTGCACGTGATAATTGCAGCCTGCTGTGAGATTTTCCTTCATGCTACTTAACTAAACTCTTTACGAAAGTGAGAAGGTGCCGGGAGGATGCTAATTTGTAAGCGGTATTGTTGGGAATGTATCCTCCTTCAGTATGGTATGTTTTATAAATTAAGTAAATTAAAGAAGATTCAGATTCCTCTTACACTTTGACCCAGATAGAAAATAATGTGCATTCATCTTTGGAAATGTATAATAGAAGGACAAATATAATATTTTACTGTGATATTTGGGAAGATAGTAGACCAATGCAATGACATCAATGCAGTTTGAATATGATGCAGAAAATCAAAAATATAATTACTGGCTAGAATTTATTAGTCTTTAAGCATAGATATTTTTTATTTCTCAACGCGTATTTTTAGGTGCATAATTGTAAAAAATGTTTTCTTGGCTCCTCCTTGATCTGTGTTACATAACATTTTCCTCGAAGGATAATGTACGTCGCAGAAAATTGTACGTGAAAGTATCAAATAATAAGTAAAATAAAGAGTGGGCAATGCACGAACATGTATTTGCAATACAGAAAATTTGTCAGGCTTAGGATAACATTTACTCAAACTACTAAAAATGTAAAACAACTTTTTAGCTGATTTGAGTAATTACTAAAGAATAATGTGAGCTTTGATTTTATAGGAAAAAAAATTGACATTAATCAGTTTTTGTTTTTCATTTAATTCATAGTATGTTTGTAATATTTATGTTTGTGAGTTTATTTGTTTTTAACATTCTATTGACAAAACTGTTGCTGGTACTTAAATAATAGTTTAATTAAGCAAGGCCAGTAAGTGTACTTTAGCTTAGTTAAAAATATACGAATTATTATTCTGACTACCTTAAATTTGTCTTTGCTCGGGCAATCAAACTTCCGATTGGTTTATATCATGCTTACTATAAAAGCGCGATTTATCTCATAATAAAAACATTAAAACATTGGCATTTTGTTTCAGTAATATCCATTCGTAATTGCTTCTATATGAAAATGAAATAAAAAAAATATTAAATGCTCATAAATCTGAAAATTTACAAATATAGGCATACACGTATTTTAGGTTTTATAAGAAAACCCTTTTCTAAAAAAAAAAAAAAAAAGCTTATGAAATTAAAATGACATACTACAGAAGCAAACGATATTTTTATATTCATTATCTCGAAACCTTTGTTTTGAAGAAGAGGCTCCTTGGAGCCCCGAAACACCTATATGCAACTTTTTTAGAGATCGGGCTCTTTCTTTAACGTTGTTTTTATACTGTATATTTTCAACACAAAGACATCATTTGATCCTTTTTTAAGCACTTATATTTTTAACATAAAAGACACAACAAAATTTGCTAATTGGCAAACTTGCTTAGTTTCTAATCTGTTCCCATTTATCTCACAAGGTTACGTAAGAAAAAAATGTGCTCTTGATCAGTTACTAATCCTAACGTATAACGCAAGCGATATGAAAATATACGTCATCGAAATGATTCTTAGCTTAATAAACTCAATTAATTATCTTTTTTCTCTTTTTGTTAATCCGAAGGTTTTTTTTTGCTTTTCTCATTTCATACCATTCCCTATAATCTGATTTCTGAATGCCCGAAAACAGATGTTTTTTGGAGAACTTTTAGTCTTTCAGGCTTAAAAAAAGCGTAGAGAAAAAATTAATTACCTTCTTATCAGATTTTTTCTTCTTTTTTTAAATTTCATTCTTCAAGAGAAAAATATTGTTGTCATTTTTAAATAAAAGTTGAGGACTTTTTTCTTTTTAAAATGTTTTTCTGTTGTTTTCGAGAATTTGTTTCGAAGGAATAAGTTGTTTCGTCAGAAATAATGTAGATTTAATGACTCGAATTACAAATGACAAAATTGTGGTATTTAATTTTAATTAGAGCAACGTTTTTTTGTCGAACTATTACAGAATACTGTTTTAATCCTCTTTGTTGATGAAGTTGTTGATATACTGCGTTAGTTTTTCACTGGAAAAAGATTACGATTTGAAGGTTTTTATCAGAACACTCTTTTTTAAAAACTTTTTTATGCTACTTTACGCAGGCATATTGATTAGATCCTACTTAAAAAGTATTTTCGCTACATAAATTTTACTTCTAAAATGCCAGTTGCGCTTAAATAGCGACTCACGTGTCACGTTTAATAGTTTTATTTTCAAATAATGGAGGTGTACATGTGTGTGTAGTGTATTGTCCAATCGAAGGCTTGGGAGATGAAGAGGTTATGCGACAAACAGAAATTAGGAGCAATTAAAGTTCAAAGTTTTATTGTTGCAGTCGTTGCAGATTTTTTGCTTTCTAGTTTTGTCGTTACTGTGCGTATGAAATTGGTCTAGTGACATCTAATTTTTGATGTACCAAATTTTATTTGCTTTCCTGTATCATTGCTTACCATTGTTTAGAGTGTTCATTTTTTAAAATGTAACATGGCCCTTTCATCCTACAAGCACTTCACTTACAGTTTAACTCATCTTTAGTTTACATACGCATTTTCTATTTGTATGTTACACAATAAAAGACACAAGTTAATCTAATTGCGTACATTATATTAAATACATTACAAGGTATTTCTTGCACCAAAAATAAAACTTTTCTGTGGAATTCGCAAAGACCAAAAAAAAAAAATACGTTTTACTTTAAAAATAAATACATAAATGAAACAGAAAAGCCTAATGTTGAATTTCGATTAGGTTTTTTCATGTTGCCTTTTTTTTTTTACTTTTCTAGAAAATGGAACATAAAACTGGATTACTTTCAATTACTTCCGTACAGTATGCTAAATTTTCTTTATTTTTTTGCGTGTTCTGATCCAAAACAATGTCTTCATGCTTAACTCTCAATTGAATAACCTATGCGGTAACTGTTTTTAACTGACTTTGTTTGCCACATGTGCTGTAAAAAAGTATAAAATACCTGATGGCGTGGGAAGGTAATGAGCAGTACCTGCAGAAATGAGGTTTTCAGATATTTGAAGAAACGTGTTTTGGATTCCATGCTAACAGTAGAGATATGGTAGAATTCGAAATGCTTTTCGTGCTTTATTTTCAGCGTAAACAAAATTAGCAAGATTACAAAATAAGGCACAATGGATGAAGAAAATAAAAGAAAAAAAAAATAAAAATGTCTAATTTTTATGTGTGTTAACATAAATAAACATCGCTTGGAAGAGAATTACAGTATTTCAAAAACAAAAATAGCTGAGACTTCTAATGTACATTAGTATGTATTTCAAATAATTAACAGTTTTTGCTTTAGCGTAAAATGAAGCATAATGAATTTTATTTGGTATCATAAATATATCTTACGTTTTGAGATTACTACTTCACCGTTACACATTTTTAAAAACATCTAGATTGCGTAGCGTACATATTGTCTTAAGTAAAAAGCAAGGATCAAAACTGAAGTAGATACGATTCAAACATATATTAAAAAAAAGAAGAAGAAATCGGTAATGAGCTAACTTGAACGTATTGAGAAACAGAGACAAATTCCCTGAAGGAAAAAAAAAACATTTCGTGGAGAAAATGGAGACTGCACCTGGAAATCAGAGGCGCTAGAACAGTGCCACTTTGTATAAGAACACATTTTGGATATCATATTTACTGCATTGTTTTTAAATCATTGTTATTTCTTACAATTCTTTTATTACTTTTAATATCCACGTAATTGCTGCTAAACGTAGATTAAGAGACCGTAGCAGTATAATTTTGAAACAAAAGAAAAAAAATCTGGTTTTTAAGCAATAATTTTCTTATGCAATAAAATAAGTGATTAAGCTGATGATAGGTTTTATAGACAGTTGCTTTGGGGAGTGAGGTAACTTTTTCCTCCAGGTTAGACAACTGTCACGTGAGGGAGAAAATGACAAAGCACCACGTGCATTTCACAGTTTTTACGACTACATTAATCTCACTGTCAGAACTGTTTCTGACACTTGATTACTCAAGTGTCAGAAACTGTCAACGACGTCGTTGAATTGATTAAATATTTGTGATTATAAGGAACATGTATATAAAATTAGAATAGAAACGTGCTGAAGATATCTATAAATAATAATTCAGGAATAGTGTTATTTTTGCGTAAAGATGCAAAACTTGGTAGATTTGTATTAAGATTTAATTGCATTCAAAACATTACATCATATTTTAATCAGTTAGCGTCCATTAACTAAAACCTCCTGTATAAATTTTACATATTCTTCAAGAAAAATATTTTTACAAATGCTGAACGCTAGTGCTAAATCCTGAATTTATATAATACTTAATCGATTGCTTTATGCCCCTTATGAATTGTATCTTTTTTTTTACTGTGTTAAAGGGGAGGGGAGAGCAAATATTTTTTTCGTTTTTTTTTTTCAAAACGAAACAATTTTTCAGAGAGCAAAAATACACATGATTGAACAGTGTATTCTTTCGGACATGGAAGTTTGAGATTTTCTACAGGATTATTTTTAATTTTTGGTATTAAAAAAAAAAAAAAAAAAAGAAAAGAAAAACACGTGAGTGGGACTAACCAAAAATAATTAAGAGATTTCCTGTAAAAAATAAAAGCTGTCAAAAATACTTTGAAAAATAAGTGAAAGAAAAGAATACTGATAAAAAAAAAGGAACTAAATAAATGTTTTTATAAAACACAGTTAAAAAAGAACAAAAATAAAGAACGTATTTCTTGTCTCAATTTTTTTCACTGAAATATTATTTGAATTAGTTAATTAAGTTCTTTGTTTGTATAAGTTACGGGCTCAAACAACCATCTAACTTTGTAGTTTTATTATTAGCAATTTTACTTATTATTTTTTATTTATACTTATTAATTTATTGCTTATTATTTGTCTTGTTTTTTTTTACCTAAAGATTTGTATTTTTCCACTAGTTTTTATAACTTATTTTGACGGATTTCATTTTCTCATAAACGTCCAACTTATCAGGGCAATTTTTGTCTTAATGTTTGCCTAGTTTGTAAAGATTCCCCTCCATATAGCAATAATATATTTTGTTTTTTTATCCGACACTTGTTTTTTTTTATTTTTTTTTCTTTTCAAAAACTGTCTTGTCAAAACAGCACCATACCATGTGCATGCAAAAACTTAATATTTTCTATTTTTTAAGGGAATCATGTTTTTAGTATTATAATTGCTGATACCGAAACAGTACCGCTAAGTACCATTTCTGAGATAACTGACTTCTTTATATATTGATCCCTCAATATACGTATTGCAAATTTTGTAATATGCATTTTACTACACTTTAGTTTTAATCTACATTTTAGAACAAAATTTAACCAAACAGAGTGAAAGATTTAATATTTTTCTTAGAGATGTAAGAAACCACGACAGGGAGTTAAAAAAAAGAAACCGCGTGTCGCTGAACCTATTTCCGGAGAAAATAACGAATAAGAAAAACTACCAGTTGATTGAAGGGGTGAAAATTACCAAAAAAATTAAACTAGTAAACCCGCAGGAGGAGCAAAAAGTTAGCTAAACAAAACTTCAACTCTTTCAACCCTTCCATAGTGGGAAATAACCGCTGATTCAACCCATTCCTTCCGTTCTCACTCCCTTCTGAACACTTTTACTTCCCCCCGACAGTGTCAACCCCCTCTCTACCTCTATCTGAATCATGGGTCGTTGACCCAAGAGGATTTTTTAAATTTCTTTTTCATCTTTCGTTTTTTTTTATCTTGTTTTCTATCCCCTAACCAGGCCAGGACTCCTTGGTCCTCGCTTTTTTTTCTTCCCTATGGTTGTCTGCTTCTTCGATCCCCCTAGTGACGTAAGGATTGTGAGTAAGAAAGTATGCATTAAGAAAAATGAGGGGACGAGAGGAGGAGAAAAAAAATGAAAGGGGTGCGTTAAATGGGGAAAAGGGTTGGAGTTGGTGCGTTTCTCAGCATGTGAAAAAGGTTTTTTTCTTGCTTAGCATGGAAAGGGAGATATTAGGTCACTGACAAGGAACTCAGTTTTTTTTAGTATGGTCGGACCTCTTTCTACCCAAGGCGAAAAGGAAAAAAAGAAAAGCCACGTTTAGTTTTTTGACGTTCGTTTATTTGTTCATAGAGAACATAACAAAGCAGTTTTAAATAATTAATGTAGTTTTAAAGATTAATTAAAACACAAACATATATTGGAAACGGTAATATTTCTAAAACACTGGTTCCACTACCAGTCCCTCTTTCCAAAGATGTTTCACGAGAAAAACTTTAGAGTCCAGCGTCATAACTTTCACTAAATAATAATAATTAAAAAAGAAGCATTGATTTTGCTCTGTTGTTCGCAGTTTTTAGAATAGAGAAAGTAATTCAGCCATCTTTAGCCTATTTTCCGAATAATAATAAATAATAATAATAATAATAATAAATGAGGCATTTAAAACAGTTATAAAAGCAAATAAATGAATAAGAAATTAACTAGAGAAAAAAAAATCACTTAATCAGAGTAAAAAGTAAATAAAAAGGAGATAAATTTTAGTTTTTAAAACTATAATTAATGAATGTACTGAATTTGTGTGTAATTAGTGTATCCACTGTTACTGTCCACCTCTAACTACCTTTGAGCGAACATCTGTTCTAGAAAACGCCGAACTTTCGGGAAAATGAATGAAAAAATATCTCGGTTTTGCCCTCGGACATTTATGCTTTGAAAATAATAATAAATTTTGAAGCCAGCTAAAGAATATCGTTAGTTTCCGAGGAAAACTTTGTCCTTTACATCTACTGGACATCTACTGGACACTTTGAACATTTCAATGGCCATGTGTGGTATACATACTTCATTTTTTTTTTAGTTCATTAAGTAGAAAAGAAATATTAGTAAAACAAACTAGAAAAAGTAGGAAAAAAAGTTGCTATCTTATTATCGAACGGCTAATGTTCCTCATCTAATTTGTGGAGTTATCAATTAAAAAAATAAAAAAAAAACTTATTTTGAATTTTAAAAGTAAAAGACGTTCAATTATTATTATTTTTTTTGACCCCCAATTTCACCATGAGCTCTTATTAGTGCTACTGCCTTTTATCGTAGACTTAGTAATGATTTTAAAATTTAAAATGTTTTGAATATTTGTATTTGTTTTTTTCTAGTTCAGATTAATTGAATTTTACGTTGCCATTTTATGCTTTTTAACTATAATTATTATACATGAAATCCAGTAAAACAAAATCGAGTTTTTTCTTGTTTTGCTTATTTATTTTTCAAATTATTAATTCAGAGTTCAACTCCCCTAATTGTGTCATCTTGTTTTTATAACTCTAATATCATGTTTATTTAAGTATAAATCATAAAATATTGTCAATTAAATACTGAGTGTTAAATACCATATTTAACATTGAAAAAACTGAAGTCAACTAAAAGACTCAAAGGGTTGTGAAATATAATGATACGAAATCAATAGAGGTGTCCTTTAAAGTAGGACAGTTTGGTTCTGAGGGTAATTCTTGTCTGCTACTCATAAGAATATGAAAATTATAACAGTGAAGACCGAAAGAAAATGTTTTTTTTTAAATTTTTAACCAGAACTTAAACCATTAAGTAAGTAATATAATATGCATAGCGAAATTGGATTTTTATTGACATTTATTCTCCTATTAATAAAAAATAAAAAAATAAAAAAAAATAAAACTGAAAAATGTTTTGGCATACGAGTTCGTTCATTCTAATACCGTCCACTTTTTCAGTGCCAGAAGAATTACAAAATATACTTTTGAAGTGCAAAATAAAAAAGAAAACACATTAAACACATTTGCTATAGCAAAAAGAGTTAAATAAATATTTCGTGTTAGGTAATGAATTCGGACGACTGTTTAGAGAAATAGCTTTCAAATTTATTTATTCCCTTTGTAAAAAATTTAAGGATTATCAATCTGTTTACATTTCACTGTATTTAAACTTTTTTCGAGAAGCGATTAACTCTACTCTAAAACTTGCTTAAATATAAACTTAGGTTTTAATACTTTTAATCAAACAAATTGTACAAAATTTTACTATTGTTAAATACTACACAGATGTTGCAAGCCATAAAACTAAAGAAGGAAAAAAAAAACAAGAAATAATTAAATTCTAATTTATGTTGAAAAAGCGTGGTAGTAAAGATTTTGTATTTTACTAAAAATAATTTACTTATTAGTATAGTGTCTTGATTGTTGTTTCTTCCTTTATTGTATCTTTTTTAAGCGCTAGGGTTCTTTTGTTAGCTTAAAACTAAATAAAGGAAATATTACTGTGAAAATGCATCAAGAATTTTCATGCTTTAAATTCCAGCATCAATCATTGTGTATAATAATTTGACTTCAAATTCATGTTTCAGGTAAGTATTAAACTGAACTTTAAAAAAACATGCAGAAATGAGAGGTAGATTACACTAGTTCCCTGATAATTAATAATTAAGGTATTTCTTCTGATTATCTAGTGATTACTACAAATTTTAATTGAAAATAAACGTTCGCATAATTTATCCATGCCCAATAATTTCGCTGCATGGATTTTAACTTAATTAAAAACAAAATGTGTCAATTTTGAATGACAGATGTTTTAGAAAAACAGTAGAAAAGCTCAAAATATACTTATATATTAACCCATTAATGCCTGACTCTTTTTTCCAAAGATATTTTGTATTCTGGTTACAAACAGTGTTAAATGAAAAGGAAAAATAATTAAAAATATATCATGTAATTTTTTTTTTTATTAAGGAAAAAAAAATTGTCCTTTAAAAGTTACGATAGACCCCAGAGGGTACATACTTTTTTTACAAAAATTTTTTTCTGCCTACGATATAATATTTAAAAAGACATTTTTATAAGAAGAAATAAAATCAGCAATTAACATAAACTGGGAAGCTGGGAATAACTTTGAAAACTTAGCTTTTTTTCTTGAGATTGTGAACGATGTAATTTTTGATAAAGATCATATGAAAACTGCTACAGAACACACTTTATAATAATGGTTATGTGAAGCAATCTGTTATTAACGAATTTAAACAATATAAAGGTACAAATTGAACACGATTATTTTGCTGAAATGTTCATTTTGGGGAAATTCACACTCTTTTTTGGACCGTCCCTAAAAACTGAAGCTAGTCATTAATGGGTTAATATTAGTTTTAGGCTACCGAAACGAAAACTTAGTTTAAGTTGCATGTGTGAGAAATCATACGTTCTGAAGCAAAGGAAGCAAGTGGGAAAAAAATGGAAGGGGTGCCTCAGACAGGGAGAAGGGTTAGAGTTCATTCCTTTCTTGGGCATGTGAAAAACGATTTTTTTCTCCGCTTTTCTGGGGAGAAGGGAAAATATTAGGTCACTGACTAGAGGAAGAGCGTTCAATGAAAATTAGATGAGGTTAACGAATTCGGAAGGTGAAAATATCAGGAGTTCAGATTCATAAAAAAGTCTGCTAAAGTTTTTTTTAAATACTTCTTATTATGTAAGCATTGTGTGCGAATGTAGGCTAATTAATACGGAATGAAATGAGGTGAAAGAAAATTGATCTGGAACCAACTCATGAGATAACTAGCGGTTAACCCATTTATGCCCAAGTTTTTTTAACATTTTTTTTCAATTTTTATCTGCTTAAAACTCGTACTTGGAATGATTTACATACATTTTAGGGTTAAAATAGTTCGGCGATGCCATATTTATTAAGTTATTTAACGTCCTATTTATGGGAAATTTTGCAGATATGTGAGCAAAATACGACCATACTTGACTTTACTTTTGCAAAGTACCTAACATTACAGAAGGCATCTGTGATCAATTTTAAGCAAATCATTTTAAAATAGCTTAATTTTATGAAAAAAAAAAGTTCGCAAAAAAACTTACTTTCTGTGGATGCTGGATCCTTGCTTGACTGATTTGTCCGAAAAAAAAACTGTCAATAAATAAACTATGATGTCCAACTAGTGATTCTATCTGGTATTCTCAAGAAGAAGGACTATTTAACTTGTGAAAAACAGCTTCAGTAAAATAATATACCCATTACAGGTTTTTGTATGCAGTAAACAACAAGCGTCCCGTTTTTAGGCTACTGGGCATAAATGGGTTAAAAAACTGACAGAGCAGACATTTTTTGTGAAAAACATATCGAGCTGTAACTGTGTTCTGACCTTAGTAAGTGGACAGTTTGGATAAAAATTACAAAGTAAGAAAAAAAAACCTTTTAAGGGGTTACAGTACCTCAAAAATGACCAAAAGACCAAAAAAATTTTTATTGCTTATTTCAAAAGTAAAAGTTATTTAAAACACTCAGAAAAAAACAGCATTGTTCTAGCTAAATTATTTAAAAAGTTATGAGTGACTTTAGGGCATACATGCTATGTGTTCTAATGGAAAAGTCAAACTTTAAAGTGCTTTTTCTCGGTGATCAGTTTTTAGTGTTTCTATGTTACTAGAAATGCTAAGGAATTTTTTCTATTAAAGATATAACTTTAAAGCAATATTTTTTGCACTCAGGATAATATATTTAACAAAACTGTGCATTGAATAAGCGTTTTATAAATTACAAAAATTTTTAGAGTTTGTTAAACCTCGAAGAACAAAATTTTCTAAGATTTTTTTACATAAAAGGTCACAAAATATTTTCTAATCAAAATATAAGAAATTGAATGCACAGATTTGTTGAGGTTTTCCTTGTGATCATTTCGCAAAAAGAAATTTTGAAATTAGTGCAAAAACAAAAAAGCCTTAGGGTTTTAAAAAAACTGAAATTTTCTTACATTTTTCAAATTTTCAAAAAAAGTTTTCAAAATTTTTGATGTTTGAAAATAAATTATTGATTTTTAAACAAGTGCAGAAACAAATATTTCAAAGAATTAACTCTTTCACTTAAATTAAAGAAATTTGTTAGAAAGGTACTGTAACCCCTTAAAACAATAAAATGCAGGAGTAATTAAAGTTATCAAAAAAATAATAATAATAAAGAGAAAGCGGATGCAACAAGGAACTTTGTATGCTGAAGGTATACCTTGATGTACTGAAAACGCAAAGGTTTCCGGTAAAAGTAAAGTAAGCTTTTGAAAAGGTATCTTAGGGCTTACTAAAATAAAGAAATGAGTTGATAATTTTATTGTATGCAACCGAATGTCATTATTCATTGGGTTTAAAATTACACCTTTTTTTTGCTCAATTCTACATTTTTCTTTTCCAATAATGGAGTAGTTCAGTTTGTGCTTGCTATGAAATGATTTTTATGTGTATTTTATTTAGTCTATGTCTAGCATACAAAGTAAATATCAACGATATTTTTATGGTACCCAAAGTCATAAACGTATATAATAAGTTTAATAATAACTCCTGAATGATATTATATGCCTCATTTATACATAATATTTCATTTTGAATAATATCTGGTATTGTAACATTTTTTAATACCAAATGTAAACATGAGTAGAAAAATGAAACAAATAATTAAACAGAAAACTCTTTGTACAAGAATCTAATGGCTAAAACCAAATAGCCTTACCCACCCAGAAATAAAGTTTTTCCCTTAAGAATCAATTTGTTTTTGGTTTTGCAAGCCAAATATATATATATATATATATATATATATATATAAATTTTAATTATTAGCTCAGAAAGCCAAAAAATGTCGAAACTGTTTTGGCATTGTTTACCATAAAAACGCATACTTGAAGTATATACTATGGAAACTTTTAATCATGCATTTTCTTTTATGCATTAATTTCAATACAACTTAAGTGTTTTCTTTAATTTAAATGCAATAAGTACAGAAGCAAATTAAGTTTCACTAAGAAATTCGTTTTTGTGAACATTAACAACTGAAGTATTTTGAGTTTTTTTCATGGTCCTAAGATATTTTTAAATCACTAATTTCAATGTATAATTTAACCGCGACGAGATGGCCGGTGTCAATCAAATGAGAAAACGAGTCCATTCCTTAAAATAGGTAGAATTTCTACCCATTCAAATTCCCCCATCAAATGTAAATCCCATTCATCAATTTTCATCTGCGTATCACCCCTTCCTAAAAATGGACAATCCTGAAAAAAGGAGGAGTCATAGGTCATCTCTGCGAAGTTGAATTATAATTTCTATTGTTTTCTGAAGAAACTTCTTCGATATTGATTTAATAATTTTAATAGATATTATTTTCAGTGTAGAGATAACTTTTCATATCCAGTATGTGTTTGTAGCGTCTCTTGAGATTCATGAAACATTGACAGCTATTACCCAAACGATATTTAAATAGCCAAACCCAATTTCTAAATTACAGGGGCGGAGACTATGAGAGTTCTACTTGACCCACTCAATTTCGGGTTAATTTACGATCTGGAGAATATGGATCATTTTCATTTTTTTTTAATTATTTTGTTACGGGGGCACACTTTTTGAATCCCAATGTATTGCAATACTGCATCGGACTAAACAAATGTCCATGTTTTAAATTCTAACTATACAAACGTGATTTAAATTTGGAATTAGGTGTTTTTAGGGCAGTAATTATGTAAAATGCTTATCTTTATGACATTTGTTTTTCTTAATTTAAATTCATTCGAAAGTTTACTTTTGAATTTTTATTAGTCGAAATCAAAGTTTGTTCCATACTCAGATGATCTGGTTGTCATTTTCACGAAAATAATACAAATCATGTTCGACGCTGTTGAATTTTTTATTAAGTTAAATAATTTCTTACAACTAATTATAAAAATACATATCTATATTTTATAATAAATTATCTACGAGTTGTTCATGAAATCTTTCTGAAGGGTTTTAAATATGTTGATCAATTCGTGTAACAGGGAGTTCCAATAACAGAGTGGACAAATTAAAATTTGAAAATGCTTTAACTACAAAGAAAAATTACAATTATAGAGAAAACATAAAATATTATAAATGAAACAATTAGTCTAAAACTTATTATGTTGGTAATTTCAAGAAAAATAGGCAGTGTAGTTATTTAATTTATGAAATGGGTGCAACAAACTGGACAAGGCGAAACAAAGAAAATACTGGGTGAGTAATAAAAAGCAATTTATTCTGGGGAATTTTGTTTTATTCAAGTTGTGTAGTAACTTATTTTTATGTAAATGCATAACATCATTTATACATTTTTTTCCCAGTTTCAATCACATTAGGAGCAATTATTTTAACTCCTAATGATTTGAAGCTGGGTCAGTTAATTTTCTTTTTCGTAATCCAAATAACACTATTGATAAACCCGTTATAATTGACCTATGAAAAAACAATTGATAATTAACTACGCCTAATTAAATGGAGAATCAATAAAAATATGGTAAAATCGTAGTAGTTATTAAAAATGATTAAAAAAATTCTTAAGTCTAGGACACGGTTTGCACCATTTACGCGAGAATGATATTTGAAAGTTTTTTTTTTTTTTTTGAAACAACCTTGTTAGTACTTTTTTTTCCAATCATTCTTAAAGTCTAGTAGACGTAATTTTAAGCTAGCCATCATAAATCGGTATCTCAGTTTCTGAAAAGAAATAATAACATTCATGTAGGAAAGATGCATTTCTAAAACAGCTATATGTACCTAATATTTACAATAGTAAGATGCACACAGTGGTGGATTTAAGATGCTGCAAATATCGCAATTGCGAGGGGTCCCCAAGGCAAAATGTTCTTGAAAGATCTGAAATCACATATTAAAAATGTTAAAGTTAGAGAAAGGGACCTCCAAAAGTATATATCCGCCACTGGATTAACCCATTTATGCCCAGTAGCCTAAAAACGGGACGCTTGTTAGTTACTGCATACAAAAACCTGTAATGGGTATATCCTTTTACTAAAGCTGTTTTTCACAAGTTACATAGTCCTTCTTCTTGAGAAAACCAGTTAGAGCCACTATTTGGACAGCAGAGTTTATTTATTGACAGCTATTTTCAGACAAATCAGTCAAGCAACGATCCAGCATGGGTAGCCACAGAAAGTTTTTTTTTTGCGAATTTATTTTTCATAAAATTAAACTATTTTAAAATGATTTGCTTAAAATTGATCACAGATGCCTTCTGTAATGTTAATTTGCAAAAGTAAAGTCAAGTAATGTCGTATTTTGCTCACATATCCGCAAAATATCCCATAAACAGGACATTAAATAACTTAACAAATATGGCAACGGCGAACTATTTTAAGCCTAAAATGTATGTAAAATATTCCAAGTAAGAGTTTTAAGCAGATAAAATTGAAAAAGATTGTTAAAAAAAAATTGGGCATAAATGGGTTAACAAGGAAAGAACTTTAGCATGCAGTACAATAAGCAATTATAATGTTAAAGAAATTTGTGGGCTCATTTCAGCAATCTTACTTTTTGTAAGCATCCCATTTGTCAAGGGTTATGTATCTATATTTAATAAGGCTATTTCTTTTTTGGAACAGTAAATAATTTTCCCCCTTGCACATGAAGCGGTCATAGTAGTCCAGTGAAAAATAGTACTTGGACTTGGGTGTTCACCCCGTGACAGCCCAAGGTTTTGAACTATATTACCAATAATTGTATGTCAGTTTAAATATACTTAAAGACTAAGATCAATCCCACTAGGAGGAAGTTACAGCTGTTTTGATGGACTGTAACATTATAGAAAGTAGTAGTTATATCTAATACCTAGAGTTTTGAGAAAATGCAACCGGCTGTCAGTACAAAGGTAATCATATTTTGTCTTGTCAGGTTAGATACGTTAAAAATTATCATCCTGTACAAAAGTCATAAACATGTGTATAGTAAAGATAGACAGAGGATAAAATTGTAGTGCATAATTTTTCATATTTTAGAGGCTTGACTTTTTAAATATATATATATTTTTTAATATGGATATTTTATTCCTTACGTTTAATCGAAACTCATTTGAAAAAATAATGATGAGTATAGTTATTAGCATTGTTAGTATATTTGTTTCGATTTTAGGTAAAATATTTAATAATTTGTTAACTAAACAAAATTCATAAATTAATTCATGAACCAAAAATAAGGAAAACTGAAAAAAAAAAAATGTTGCCGAATTTACAAATTTAATCTCAAAATCTTTTAAGTGAACATGTTTTCATAACTTATGCAGCTAACGAAAATAAATTTCTTGTTTTTCTTTAAAAAGGTTAAATGCAAAATTGAAAACTTGAAAAGTATAGAGTGCAAAATAAATTCTGTTCGGGAAATTGCTGTTACATAGACGTTGCTTGTTGGCATTCTTTTGGATAACGAGCAAGATATTGACACAATAATATCAAATAGGACACATACGTGCCCCGATTCTTCTTATTAACATGTGGAGATTAGATTAAAGCATACCTTAATTGTGTTGAAGCGTGGTATTTAAATACAATAGCCTAGTATATTTTTGTTGAAAAATCAAAGCCAATGTTTAATTCATAAAAAAGCGTAATTTCTTTTTAAGTGAGTTATAACTACAGTCTTTTGGGTAATTTTGAGACATTCCAATTAACTTTGCAACATTTCAGTTGTTTTAATATATTTGAATTTAGAAAAAAATACCAGAGCTCCCAGTGCTGCACTCACCTGTCAATGTTAAGATAAATCTATATCTTCTTATCAAAGAATGCTTGATGTCACACTTCTTGTTACCCCTTCTCTCCCCCTTGTCACAACTGTCACAATATCACGCCTCCCTCCATCACTTGTAAGCATCCCTTCGCAGAATTTATTTAAAAAAAAAAAGCGAGTCTTAAATACGTACATGAGTAAGTGCGTCCATTTCCTTCGATTTTAAGCCCAAAATAATACAAAACGAGACAGTCCAGTCGGTTATTACCAAACCATTTCTCAAAAGCAATGCTCAGCAAAGTTATTAGAATAGTTCAATAAAAAAATTAATTAGTAATGAAAGCTACCAAGTGAAGCACGAAATCAGCTCGCATCAACAATAAAAAATATTTGATCTCATTACAGTTTGTGTTAGAGTTTATGTGTGATATGAAAATTATTAGCGAAATCAAAAGAGAGTTTCTTTGTCAAAACTCTCTTGGTGAAAGCAAATCAATATTTACTCGATTCAAATAATAATTATTTCGTAGAGTGTACAGAGGGAAAGCATCATATTTTCTCCCTCAAGGAAAAGATAATTAGTTTGAGTGATATGTGTTATTTTGGAAAGAAAGTGTTGGAATTCACTGAAGAAAACAAAACTAGGCTGAAGGTGAAATTAAATGATTTTTGATTAGATTCGTGTAGGAATTCCGTCGATTTCCTATTAATCTTAGTGTGTCTTAAATATATTTTTCTGGGAAAATATATACCTCGCAAAGCGTAAATTAAAAATCAAATCCTATATTTTCAAATATAAACTTGCCGTTCTTACACCATTTTTTTTTTATTATTTTAAAAAACTTAAACAAAGTTGAAAAGTTTAGATTTTGTAAAATATTTATGGATGGTATTTTATATTTTTTATTGTGATTCTTTTTTTCAAACAAAACTAAATGATTTTGAAAGGAAACAAACTAAATATAAAGCATTATTATTATTAAATTTACGCAAAAGGCGAAAAAAATATGTATAAGACTCAAGTTTACGCAAAAAAATTATTTATTAAATTTAAATTAGCAAATATCAGAAGTGAGAAAAAACCGGAAGTCAATAAAAAACAAAAATATAAACACTTAAAAAAAGCAACTATTTTGCTACCACTAAAGTTATAAGCTGAAAGAAAACTAAAATTGGTAAATGATTTTAAATAAATGTGTACATTAAGGTGAAATATTTCGTTTTTGATAATATACTATAATTTAATTGCATTGAAATGAGATGTGAATGAAAAAAGATAATTGAATGTTTTAATCATTGCCGAATCCGAAAATTAAAGAAAGAAGGAAAAAAAAAGGATGAAAATATTGAAGTTAAATGAAACTGTATTTTTTTTTACATTACAAACCCATTTTTCCAAAATATTTCTGTTTTTTATATCATGTAACGAATAATTTTATTTAGTAGAAAACTCAGAAGCTCCCATTTTATGACATAGAAATGGTCCGAAACGACCTAAAATGGACCTTAAAAGCACTGCAACGAAATTCTCAGTAAACGTTACCAACAGCCGTTAAGGAGGATGTCAAACGAAAGCGAAACTCCCTTGCCAAACTTTCACTTTTGTTACCCGGGGGGTTTCTAAACCGGGGTTATGATCCCTTCACCTTGCACGTAAGGGCCCCCTTTTGGCAGAAGCACCTTCTTCTGTTCTCAGTTCATCGCTCTGCACCGCTCGGAGAACCACTGCCCTTGCCCTTGAAAAACGAAACCCCACTTTCTTGCTCTTGAACTCCGAGATCCAGATCAAGGACAAGGATTTGTAAGGGGGTCGGCTTGAGCACCGGAACTGGGTTTGGCACCTTACTACCGGATGCATCAAGGAGCAGGGAACTTTGAGCAATGATCTCAGACGAGGATTTCTCAGGTTTGCGCACCCAATGAATATCCAAAACCCATCAACCCTTTCCTCTGGTTATATTTCATTCCTTGAACGGAGTTCGGAGGTAGAGTTTTAAAATGAATTTTGAGCGGCGTTTGGAAATTGCAGTTACTTTATTGTAAATGGATTTCCAGTTATGTATGAATGGTTTAATTTCGCGATTAATCATCCTAGGAAACTCCTGACATTTATGATGTGGGTTGTAGAAATCGATATTTAGTCTTCAGACGGGAAAATACTTAAAATAATATTTAGGAAATAATTCTTAAGTTGTGTTATGCTTAAAAGCATTTATTATACAAATTAATGCCAACTCGTTATCAAAGTTAAAAAAAGAAAAAAAAAAAAAAAAAAACTTGTAACACAATGTAAAAACGTTCGAGAGTGAACGAAGAGCTTGATTTTATTACATAGAATTTCTATTGCTTCGACCGCGATAAGGATGGATACTTCAAATGAAGTTATACCTAGATTATACTAGTTTTATAAGGCAGATTGATTTGAACATATATAAAGTTGCATTACACCGCCAACTCGACCATTTCGATCCATGGACAGCTGTTTCGAGCTGTCCATGGATCGAAATGGTCGAGTTGGCGGTGTAATGCATGTTTCTGCCTTAGCCCTTGCTTAGGGGCGGTTACTTACTGCTTTATATATATAAAGTTGCATTATTAATATAATAATTGAAACGAATAATTGTCTAGTATATTAATGATGAGTGTACTGAAAGTATAGTTAACATATGTATATAAATGAAGAATTAACTGAACTAGGTTCAAACAAATCGACGCCTTTAAAAAAAATTAAATTATTATTATTAATTTCTCTTACACAAATAATATTCTCTCAATTTTACGAGGAAGGATATTTGTGTCAATATTTTTTTCCATAAGGTACTGTTCTTCAAGAAAGACATTTCCAGTAACAAAGTGTTCTAAATGATAAAAAAGCTGTTTAAATTAAAGGTTGTTTGTTTTAAGTTTTAATGCTTATTAATCCATATATATGTTTTTCTTCGACTTTAAGAAAACTAGGAAAAGCTCACTTAGTTAGTTCGCTTTAATAATAACTTTCATTTTTTTCTCAAAACAGAAAACACAATTGAGCATGATCGTCACCCCAGAACAAAAGTAGATTACCTAACTGGTATTTATAGAATCATGTCTTACAGTTGATCTGTGGTGACGATACACTTTTTAATTATATTTAGAGACTCTTCCATTGAACATTCAATGTATTTGGCACCCCAGGAGCAAACCGTGTGCTTACTACGTAGGTGGTTTATCGGGTGTGTGTTGACTGTGAAGATATCTAAGCGTTTTTGTTCCTAATCAGGAGCCTTGCAACCCCTTATCCAGCCTCTCCAAGGGCATAGATTTAAGATAGGAGTTTAGAAGATTGTATGACCTTAGTGAATTCAATGTGCATCAGTCAACCCCCCATTGGAGTATATGGATGGTTTTTCTCCATCCAGTATCGAAACTGCTACTATACCAGACGGAGCTCGTAGCAGATTTGATATGTAGACATGAAATTATCTGAGCTCAATGACTATAAGCCGATTGAGTTGCCTTGGATCTGAGCGTAGAATAGCATGGGTTTTCAGATTTTGCGTCCTTTTCAGTAGGTTTAGAATATTTTTCTTGTGATAGATACACACTACAGTTGTTTTTCAGGGCAATCTTTACGCTACTCTTACTTCTTTGGGAACAAACTACTAGCGATAGTTACCTACTAAACGTCAATAATAAAAATAGACCTTAAGTTCTCAAAAAGCAATGGTTACTGCTTGACCATAATACGTAATAAATATTTTACGTCAAAAATGTTAAAAGCATAAACGTAAAAATAAAAAGTATTTAAATATCACGTACTCGTATTTTGCTTTCAAATAGCATATATTTCCCTGATGCCTTCACAATGTTAAGCGTAGAAAGAAATTAAAAAAAAAAGTTTTTTTACGTGTAAGAGTTTCATTCCAGAAATTGAATTTTTATAAATCGATTTGTGAGTGATAAGTACAAGAGCTAAGATATATGTATTAATGTGGAATATTTTGTTCAATGCAGATTATAAAAGGAGAATGTTTCCAGAACAACAGAGTTTCTACTTTTCTCCTTGCTTCTGCATCCCCCCCCCCTCCTTAGCCCTTATGTTCCGTTCATATCTGTCTCAATTAAATTTATTTCTCAACGTATTCAAATTCGTGTTTCAATTTATATCATACAATTGTTTTAGATATGGTTCTTAATAATTTAACTGAAATTACATATTTTTCAATTTCGTTGCTTAAAGATACTGATAATATCGCCTAGTTTTATATATTGGGTAAATGCTGTTTCAAACTATTAGGAAGCCTTCCGAACAATTTCGCTTACTCTAGGAAAAAGCCCAGTCGTAAGTCAGGTCCGTCAAGCTCCCTGACTTTCAGAAATCAATGTATTTACATATAAGTGGGCTTGGCTTTTGTTGTTTTCTGGTGAAATTGTATTGTGTTTTTACCCTTTGCCTCCCCTGGAAAAACTTGAAATGACGTCCCTGGCGTAAATAGGGATGAAGGGCATAATTGGCAGGGAACTTGACATATTCCTCTCATTGACCTTGCAGAGCACGTCTCGAGTTTTAACGCAAGTACTCGCGTGTCGTGTTTTTACGATAGCTGTTTTTTTTCTTCTTTTTTGATGATAGACTTGTTTAATAAAATAAAAAAAGTTTTAATATAATAAAAAGCCACCAATGTATTGTGTTCATGTTAAAGCAAAGTGCTTTAATTGAAAAAGAGAGAAGGTTTGAATGTTAGTTTTACAAACGCAAGCGTGTAGGTGTTTTTTAATAACCACCTATTTCCCTATTTCATAGTTGAAAAATGTCTTGTAAACTGGAATTTTGTATTTGAACGAAGTCTGTTCCACCCCTTCATAAAACACTGAACACAAATAACAATCGTCTGCGATGAAATTGCTGTCTTTTAGATTACTTTTTTTGGGGATACTTTTATTATGCTAAAATCAAATTCAAAGCTAGAAAATTCCAATCACTTACCATTTTTTTAAATTCAGTTTATTTCTTTTACATCGTAATTTTTATATGACCAAATAGGAATTACTTAAGATTATTACTTTACCATGTGTAATAATATGATGCTAGGAAAATTTACTTAGAAGTTTTTTAATGCATACTGGGTCAGCAATCAGGTTTTACTAAATTTGTATGCTTTTTTTTCTGTGGGATAGCAGGGAGCGAGTTGGTGGCTGGACTATAAAATACTAGCCATCTTGAGAAAGTTGGTTCTAAGAATGTTAGGCGCCAAAGCATTGTGAGTCTTTTTAACATTTTGCTGCTACCTCTCCACATTAATCTTGGCTTAATAAAACAATTACTAAAGGCTTTAAATAGAGAAGGAGACTGTTTTAAGTACATGCGTGAGAAATCCTTAACCTTATCTAAAAATAAAATGAACCCATTAGTGCCTGACATTTTTTTTTCAAAGATATTTTGTATACTGGTTACAAACAGTGTTAATGGACAGAAAAAATAATAAAAAAAAATATTATGTAAAAAGTTATTTTTTTATTAAGGAAAGAAAAATCGTCCCTTGAAAGTTACGATAGACTCCAGAGGGTACATACTTTTTTTACTAATTTTTTTTCTGCCAACGATATAATATTCAAAAATACATTTTATAAGAAGAAATAAAATCAGCAATTAACATAAACTGGGAAGCTGGGAATAACTTTGAAAACTTAACTTTTTTTTCTTGAGATTGTGAACGATGTCATTTTTGATAAAGAGCATATTAAAACTACTACAGAACACATTTTACATTGGTTATGTGCTGTAATCTGTTAATAACGAATTGAAACAATACCAAGGTACTAATTGAACACTATTATTTGGTTGAAATATTCATTTTGGGGAAATTCAGACACTTTTTTTTACCGTAGGACGCTAGGCATTAATGGGATAAAAGAAGATATTTAATGATACTGATATAATGAATGACATGATGAATGAAAAGGAGAAAACAGCAAAGATATCTTTCTGTGAAGTTATTTGAAATTTATTGGCAACAATCACAGGATCCCAATTACCAAAACATTCTGACTAACATGGCTGAAGCGTATAAGTCCGTACCTTGATTGTAATATGTGTGCGATATCATCAAGCGAATAATATTAAATATTATAATTTCAACAGAACATCTTCAAAAAACAGTGTTCCCCTTAAGAGGTGAATACCATCCTGTTTTAGATGTTTACAACAGAAACAGAGTGCTGAAATTACGTAAAGTTGAGAAATTGAAATTCATTATCTAGTTATACATTTTATTGTACATTTGGTAAATGCATTTAGCAAAAAAAAAAAGTACTCGAGAAAGATTTTTATGCACTGTAAAAAATAGATGTTGTTTTTAAGATGTAATACAGCTAATTTTAGACTAAAAATGCTAGTTAACAGTAATAAACTGTAAAATTGATATTTTCAGTTTATTACTGCGCATTTTAGTTTTAAACTGGAACCTCTACTGCTAGTATTATACTGCTATTTTTACATTATAATACAGCTAATTTATGGTAATATTGCTAATTTTACAGAAATAAACTAAAATTGTTAGTTTTACTGTGATAAACTAAAATAGCTAGTTTTACAGTTTATTACTGTAATTTTACATTTTTAAACTAGAACACTTGCTGCTCGTATTATTCTGTAAAAACAACAAGTATTTTTTTTCAGTGTGCGACACAAATTTTGCCAACGTAATCTTAATTTTCTATTGTAAATAACCAACTGAATTTGACCTTGAACTTCGCGAAAGAAACAAACTATCTCAAGAGAGGAAGAGCCGATAAAATGTAGTTCTCGAATCCAACCTAGTCACGCCAAAGTCACGCGAATGGGAGCGATCAAGTGTTATTAAATAAACGACAGAAAATAAAGCACTTCTGCCAAGCGACGCTCCAAATAATTATGAGCAAGATTCATTATCAGACGGAAAATGTCAGTTTATTTAAATAAGTTTTCTCGACGTACATTACTTTTCTAGCGCCAGAGAGTGTCTTTCAAATGTCTGTTTAGCAATCTCGCGAAACGGTGCTCCGACTGACAAAATCGAATCGATTACTCCCGGAGCTTTTGAACAATAAATCATGTTAAGTGGGTATTAGACAAAATATAGAAAAGATAAAACTCGGAAGCTCTTTTCGCTCTCGCGTCGACTTTTTTTTTTTTCATCGTTTTTAATCCTGCTGTTTTTAATTAAATCGTCAAACATTAAAATTGTTCCCGAATTGATTCATTTCGGAAAATTAAGCCGCTAAAAAGTTTTTGGAAAGATTTTGAAAGTGTACGGTGGGTACGAAAGAAAAGATTTAAGATGCACGGTTTTTTGGAAAAAGCAGAAGCTTAAATGTTTCTAAATATTCTAGAATCAAGCTTCAACTTATTTAAGAAATATGTTATTAAAAAATTAAAAGTCTAAGTCCACTGTACACCATTTATTTTCTTTTAAACATTTCATCATTTAATATTATAAAATCGTGTAAGATTTTTTGTTTCACTTGAATAATTGATTTCTAACTTTTCTAATATGTATGTATTCATTTTATGTGAATATTATAAATATATTTCTATTTTTAATTGTCAAACACTTAGCAGATGTTACATTAATATAATATTATTCCACATTATTAAATCAATATTTAGTAATCAATATCAAATCATTAATTTTGATCGATTTTAAGCTTAAACAAAATTATATTTCGTTGCCAAAGCTACATATTTAAGCAAATCAAACTTCATTCAGAAACGATTTTGTTGATAATTTGCATTAAAAAATGATATAAAATAAAAATAATATTCACATGAAATGATAATATGCATATTAGAGAAGTTATAAATAAATGATTCAATTGAAAGAAAGAAATACAATAACTCGTTGTATTTTGTTAAATTATGAAATTAAATAAATAAAAAAGAAAAGTGTCCAGAATTAAGTCTACTAGTGCATATATATCATTATTTACGTCATTCAGATTGTTGAGACTCTTCACTTACAAATCGATTTTACAGGTTAATTGATAAATTTTAGTTTTCTTTTATCTGAAAGTTAGGTAATTAACTATTAAACATAATTACTCTCAAAATAAAGAAAAGTAAAAAAAAAATGCGTGTTACATTTTTCCAATTAAAGGGTTAAAGCACAACCTTGTGTGAAAGGGGTAAAGAAACGCCTTAATAAGATGTTACGTTTATCCATTAAATCGATTCTTTTATTTTGAATAGCAACTCTGACATTACGTTATTCAAACTATTTCCTCGACCTTTATTAAAGTCATAAATCCCGCTTGTACTCAACTTACCGAAGAGCAGGACCTGCTTAATTTCGTATAATTTTATTGCATTTGGTACCCGTAAAACAGCGATCCTCAAAAAGAGATAACAGTGCATCACCCCTTCCTCCCCATCTCAAAACCGACATTTCTTCCAATTTCCATTTTCTACATCCAAGTGCCTGTAAGTGGCTAAGTTTCGCCTTTGAATTCCTGAGTGTTCCGGCGCTTCAGTAAGTGGTAAAGTTGAAGCTATCGCGTAAAATACTTATCAAAGTTTCCTAGTAATATCGTTCCCCTTTTTTTAAAGATACCCAATGGAAGTCATTTAGTTAAAGTGAAGAGCAAAAGTATAAAAGCTAGTTGAATGCCGAGAAAGATAAAACACTTGTACTTCTTGCCTATCTTCAGAATCAGGCTTTCTTTCTTTTTAATTTCGGCAGTTATTTATGCTGAATTTATTTTTTTCTAACAATAAAAAATTTCAATATTTTACTTATGAAAGCACACATTTGCAGAAACGGTTTTTCAGCGAAATGTTCGAAAAAGGCATACTTATGAGTTTTAATGTATAGAAGTTTCGTAGTCAAACATTTAAGTTTTTAAAAAACGTTAGGTTTCTTTTTAACAACAATTTTCACTCAGCCTGTGAAGTGTTTGCAAAAAGTCGGATGTCAATGGACCATTAAAAAGCAAATTTTGTTTCAAACGGTTTTAACCGGAAGTAAAAGTTTTGTACTCTTAGTCCTTTGCTGAATTTTGAATCAAATGGACAAATACCGTTTTTTAATATTGAGTGTATGAAAAAGTGTACAGAAAAAGAAAAAAAAGAACCGAATTTGTTTTTCAAATCTCCCAAAAGCGATTTTGTTGCTGAATACAGTACTTTCAAAGAAAAGTTTTCAAGTTAAAAATTGTCGAATTAAAATACTCTTCGTCAAGTAAGGACTATTTTGTACGACACAGTTTTAAATATACGTGGACCTGTAGAGGAATGCGCATGAAGTACTCGGAAAGTTTAACAATTGTTCACTAGTAAATTGAAACTTTAAAACTGTTATCAATACAGAACCCCAGGGATTCTCAACCTTTTTACAGCCGCCTCCCCCTTTAGGATAGAAACTTCTTCCAGTGCCTCCCAGAGAATTTACAAGAGTAGGAGGGGGCTAATTAATTAGAAGCAAAAGGGATTTTATTCGACCCCTTAGCATTCTCTTCTTCCGAGCGGGGGGCGGCACTGGCGTGTTGAAAAACCGCATTAACCGAATACTGGTTGTAATGACACTAGGAAAATCTTCGGAAGAAATCAACTGAAATTGCTGAGTTTGATAAGCATTAAAAAGTTACGCGTTCGAGTAATTAGTGGGACGTATTTAAGAGCAAGAATCTGAGAGAGTGTCACGCCTGTGATTCATGACCTCTCAGATTTTTTCCAAAAAATTACCAAATGTTTATTATCTTATTGAAAGACCAAATCCAGAATGTTTTGCTCTAAAGTTGAGTTGTTTAGTTTTTATGGACCCCTAAAGTTGAAGGTGCGGCATCAAAAATTAAGCGGATTTTCAAGACATGGAAATTGCTGTGAGCCAAAACTCTTACCAGGAACTGTTTAACTCCAATTTTCTTTTTGTACATGGAATATAGAAGGTTGAAACTTTACAAAATGAATGTTAAATTTGTGCTAAGTTGTTGCCGTAAGGTCAGTGAAGGCCCTCAAAACAGGGCATTTTTGACGTTTTTTAGCGTTTTTGAGGTCCAAAAACAGCTTATACATTTCAGTTGGCACGGCAAAAGTAGTGTCGTTTGAAAGACCAGTGTAAGCACTTTAAAATAATGTATAAATAACCGAGGAAAGTTCAACGTGCTTTTAGTTGCGTAAGGCCGAAATATGAAAAATGTCATATTTTACCGATATTCAAACGGTCATAACTTCCTCTGCCAACAACATATTGAAATATTTTTTTCGCCAATGTCATACTCTATTCTTTGTCTTAACAGAACAGTTGAGTCCTTTGAGGCGAAATGTGAAAAATTTTTTTACAAAAAATTAATTTTTTTCTGTGCATTTCTTGTAAAAAATTTTTTCACATTTCGCCTCAATGGACTCGACTGTTCTGTTAAGACAAAGACTAGAGCATGACATTGGCGAAAAAAATATTTCAATATGTTGTTGGCAGAGGAAGTTATGACCGTTTGAATATCGGTAAAATATGACATTTTTCATATTTCGGCCTTACGCAACTAAAAGCACGTTGAACTTTCCTCGGTTATTTATACATTATTTTAAAGTGCTTACACTTGTCTTTCAAACGACACTGTTTTTGCCGTGCCAACTGAAATGTACAAGCTGTTTTTGGACCTCAAAAACGCTAAAAAACGTCAAAAATGCCCTGTTTTGAGGGCCTTCACTGACCTTAGGGCAACAACTTACCACAAATTAACATTCATTTTGTAAAGTTTCAACCTTCTTTATTCCATATACAAAAAGAAAATTGCAGTTTAGCAGTTCCTGGTAAGAGTTTTGGCTCATAGCAATTTCCATGTCTTGAAAATCCGCTTAATTTTTGATGCCGCACCTTCAACTTTAGGGATCCATAAAAACTAAACAACTCAACTTTAGAGCAAAACATTCTGGATTTGGTCTTTCAATAAGATAATAAACATTTGGTAATTTTTGGGAGAAAATCTGAGAGGTCATGAATCACCTCATAATGCTAAGCGTGACGACAGTTTCTCAGATTCTTGCTCTTAACAATTTTTTTTTTCTTCAGGATTATTTGTTTACTCTAAAACAAATCCCTCTACAAGATAATCATGATTTTATAGCTTCTTTCAGTCTACAAAATAACTGATTTACGATGGTTTTCCAAACAGACTGCATATTTAACTATTTCAAACAATCATTGAAGACTTTTCTGGTTTTTTAATGTTTCTCTCATTCAATGTACCGAAGATTGCACGTTGTTTTAGAAAAAATTCTATACTTTTGTACCTTTTATATCTAATATTCACTGAAAGATTAAGCAATCAGTACGGTACTGCTTGTTTATTTATTAAGAGCTCCAAATCTTATGAGCTTTCCTTTCATTTAAAAACTATTAGCCACTTTATTTAATTATTATTACAAAACTACTGGTGCACTTATACGAAATAAAGAACGCTAGATGAATTTGAAAAGATAATGCATCTATATATCAACGATTTATATCAAACATTGTTTGTAAAGCTACTTTCTAGCTTATTTAATTTAAAATCGTATACTCATCTCTACTCGTATACTCATCGTATACTCATCTCTACTCATGTTTTGTCTGCTGCACATTTAATAATTTTACTAATCTTATACTGAAGTAAAAATTTGATCAAATAAAATCACTCTTATCCAAGGATTATTTTTCCTCCATTCTTGTAATCCAAAAAGTAAAAACATTACTTTTTTTTCTCTTTTTTTTTCGTTTTTTTGCTCAGAAGTTGAAATACAAATTTTATCAGACAAAAAATACTTTCGACGAAGACTTTATTTTTGAAATGTCGTATGATACTGACCATTTCATAAAATTTAAAGCAATTTCATTCTCATTAATTATAACTGTAATGTTTACACTTTTTCATTACAATTCTCTCCTTAATTGAGCGATGATTAAAAAGCAAAACGTTTCTTGCATGGTTTAGATTTTTTTAAATGTGAAAAAAATAAACTAAAAAAAATCTTTTAAATGCCATAAAATACAATTTTTTTTTACAGATCAATGCACTTTTAATGATGCCATTTTCAGATTTAATAAAATTCTCTTTCGTATGTTTATTAGCAATTATAATTATTTCATAATTGTTGGCTTGGACATACCCTTATTATCAATTTTTACGGATTAATTATAAGAGCGAAAATTAATTTCACAGGTTGAAAAAGCATTATTATTTGATTAATAACGTGTGTTTGATTATTATTTGTTTGTCTGTTGATAATTAATGTCATTTTTTAGGTAAAACAGTTATGAAAAACATTTTAAATTAATCATTACTTTGTTAAGATGTAATTTATTTCTTTGAGTAAATTTCTTTTAATTTTATTGACATTCCGTGATGTTTTTTTGAATGTGCACTTATTGTACTGTATAAATGAAACATTTACTATTAACGTCGAAAAAAATACTCAAAGAGTAAGTACTTAATACAATTTCATTTTTTGTACTCTTCTTAAAATTTGGATAAATACCAATTTTATAAGACAACGACAAAAGATACTATAAAATAAGAAAATAAAGCATCTTTATGTAACGGCGTAAATGTTGCGCTCTTAATTTTGAATACTTTTTTGAAAAATATGATTACGCATATTTTAAATATCGTTTTTGCATCGACTTCAAAAAGTATATTTCAAAATAGTTTGCATGGTTTCCAAAGAATAAACTTATTTTTTATTCTTTTTTGGAGCAACTCCTACCTCGGGTTTTGAGGACGGTTCTGTTTTTTTTTGTTTTGGTAATGTTTTTTAGATAATAAAACATTGAATAATTTAAACAAATAATTGCCTAGACAATTTTATGTTTTAGCCCCCCCCCCCTTATTGGGAGCCTAGCACTGATAATTATTTTTTTAATTTAAAGAAATTTCATGCGTTTAAAGGATAATTGATTACCTCGAAACTGAAATTATTTTGATTTATCTGATCAATATGTTTGAACTTTACTAATGGATTTTGTCCGATTGAAAAAAAAAATTCTTTTACTTGATTTCGTAGTTTTAGATTAAATTATTTAAAATGTCGATTTCTTTTTTGCTGAGCAAAATATAAACTTTATTTAAAGATTTAAAATTGTGTAATCTACAAGTGCAAGTACATAACTATGGGTGATTTTATATAGTTATTGAAACATAGATTTTTTTTCTCAAATCTGTTATTTGAGAAGTAATAGTTTTCAGTAATTTGTTTTCATACTTTTTGCATTTGTTCGTTGTAAACTAACTTCACCACAAGTCCGAAACATAGTTGATTAAAATGAAAATTTGAAAGAGATAAAAAAATAAGACACTTACTTTCACTCTCTACCTTGATGCATCAAGAAAATGCTGTAACGATATTTTCACAAAAATAAATTTCTTAAAATTGAATCTATCAATGATACCCCTGTTTTCTGATGAAAAGAGTTGCAGACTAAATGTACACACCTACCATGATTTATTTAAAAGTTCGTTCAGTAAAGGGATGCTATCTTCGTTTAGGATTCATTGAAAAGGAATACCTACCGTTCAAAAATGATTTATACGCCACAAGTAAACAATAGTAACTTTTAGAAGAAAAAAAATATTCCATAATATTGTGCTAAGGTGAATAAGGAGCAAACGTGAGAATGAACAGTTTATTAGCCCCGTTTTAAATTAAAGTTTTTTTTAAAAACATCACTGTTATCTATTTCACTGTTCACTCTGCTAAAGTTACCTACTACAGCAGGGGTGGCCAACCTTTTTAGGAAGAGTGCCACTATCTGGAGAGAAAAAGCTCAGCGTGCCACGTTGTATTTTTCCAACAAACTGAAAATTTTTAAAAAGTTAAAAATAGATTTTAGGCTGACTAACTATGTAATTCTTACGCAAATAAAATATTTTTTCTCGTAAATCTTAGCAATTGAAATCTAATTGATAATAAGGATAAAACAAGTTCGAACTTAAGAGTTATCGTTAATAAACACTTTTATAAGTTCTGTCAGTTGGCTTATGCATAAAAAGAAACAAATAGCATTAAACATTCTATTCTAAAAATTAAACAGTCTGTACTTAATGTGGTTTATGAGTCTGTATCTTTTTTACCAAGTCTTTTCCCAGGTAACACAAATAACCTTTAAACGTTTATAAACGTTTTTAAGCGGTTTTTACAACGTTAATAACTATTTTACAACCTTTAAAAACGGAGTGTGCTACTTGGGTAGTTTTAGGATTAGTTCTTGAGAATCCTAAGAAGCTTAAGCGTTTTAAGTGCTGTCAATTAATATTCAACGGTACTTAGATTTTTCTGCATTCATAACAAAAAATATTTGTTTAGGAGCGTATTTTGAACCAAATCTACAACAGCATTAGATGGCTAAAGAGTTCAAATGTAAAAAAAAAAAGTTGTTGGTACAAATTTCCAAATTTCTATGTAACGTAGATGAAGTAAGCTCTTACATTTGATTACCAATGCAAAAGGTGAGTAATTCTGATTTCGATTTCAGAAGGGTAACAAGTAGGGTCTTGCAGAGAAATAGACAAATAGTATCAAATTTTCAAAAGACAAATAGTATCAAATATTTCAGTATCAAATTTAATGTTTTATGCTTTTTTCTCCAAAGTAGAGAGAAATAAACTGAAGTTTCATCATAAAAGAGTGTAGATGGCTTGTACAAGTTTAGAAAACTTTTTTTTTACTATCTTAATTTAAATTACTTAAACGCAGGATAATAAGAGATAACATTGCTAAATTCATTTGCTATTCTTCATTCCTAAGTAGCAAGTCCCCATTGTTGTCCTTCCAGACATTTTTAAAACACTCCCTAAAATTCTAAAATATTATGACTATTTTTTCTTTGGACAGCTATTGCACATTTCAATGAAGGAGTAACTTGCCATGCTCTCCTCTTTCTCCTGGGAAAAGTCCCCAAAACATTCAGAGCTCTAATTTGTAGTTTGCTAATACAGTGAACTCTACAGTCTCACTCTTTGGCAAGGAGTTTATGATAAATAATTCGATGATACTTTTGAAGTTTTTTCCCCAAATTATTTTCAAGTAATGTAACAAAACAATTTAAGGATCTTCATTTGTGCAACCATACCGAATTTTGTCTAATCTGGTTTCTTAATTTTACTTGCAGTTTTAATGTAACTTTTAAAAAAAATCATCACCCGTAGCTGAAACTATTGCAGATCAAGAATCCATCGAAAGTTTCATTCGTGTCAAGCACAAATATGCTTTACAAAGCATTGTCTGTAGCGTCACAACTTTCATTGGATGTCCGAAGCTAATATCATTATCTTAATCAGTTTAAGGGTTTTAGTTTTTATCAATATTTTTGAGATCGACATTTTTTCCGCAATTTTGGAATTTTTCAAAAAGTTTTCGCGTGCCACTGTTACTGCTCTGCCGTGCCACATTGTGGCACGCGTGCCGCGGGTTGGCCACCCCTGTACTACAGGATAGAAAAACAATGTGTTTTAATATGTGGGGTGTGTGAGTATATGATAGCCTACATTTCGTAACAATTACTTGACAACAAATCTAGTGCTATATAGCACTAGTTTAGGCCCAAAGAATACTTACTGTCGATTTTGGAAAACTATCATTTCACTAATCGAACAATAATAACAAAAATAGAAATAATAAATAGATAAAAGACAAAATTATCTCAGCTTGAATTAAAAAAAAAAAAAAACTGGTTACGTACGTCTTCTGTTAAAATCAAAAAAATAAAAAATGCATTGGCAGCATATTTCTTAAACAAACAGTAGCTTTTTCCTTTTGACAAATTTTTGAACATCATGACAAATGTCAATGAAATATATACATTTATCCTACTATTTTAGAAAAGCTACGATTCTTTGACGTTCTAGGATATTTTTGTGATTTTAGTGTTTTTTTAAACGATTATAGTTCTATATACCACCTTAAATATTTCAAACAGAAACTGTTGTAATTGCCCAGATACACAGCTTACACCTTGTCATATCTTTGAGTGTCCAGCAATAAGTGCGAACCTGAGAGAAATTGGTGCATTGCCGTCACTTGTAGGCCTTTATGACGATAACATCCAACAAATTGCAAAAGCAGTTATAAGGATCCATGGAGTTAATTAGTTCGGCTAAGTCATAGACACGACAAAAAAAAAATAGATATATTTCAAACATATCTTTGGAATTCAAAAGCAATATTTATTTTATAACACTTAACGAAAAAAAGTAAAAGAAAATCAGACCCATACTTTGAAATATGATTTTGTCACTTTGGTGCTAAACATTTATTTGGAAATAACTAATTCCGGATGAATAACAATTTTATAACACAATGCAAATGTTGTTATTTGGCAAACATAGAAACCCCAAATTAAATCACTAAGATAAAAACGTTTTCATTTGAATGAAACGTGGCAAAACTAGTAAAAAACCACCTATTCCAGAAATGATTAACCTTTTAGCATTTTCCACGATAACCACGTCAATCTTCTCATTTTTGCAAAGCAAAATTTCCTAACTTTTTATTTTACTTAACTTCATTCCAGTTTACAAAGAAAGCTCAGGAAGCTTTAACACAAACCATACGTCATAGCGTGCAGAGTATTTTTCACTTTTTGAATTTCAACGTATTCCGCACCTCATGTTTGTACAGTGGAAAAAAAATAAATAAATTCTCGGAAGGTGAATAATGGATTGTGAAATCCGAAACTCAATGAGATATGTTCTTCCCTTTTCTGTAAGATTGAAAAATAGCAAAAACTACACAAGAAAAATGTTAAAAGCTAATCTAAGCTTTTCTACTCCGTAAACAAACATTTTTTCCCGATTTAATGAAATGGCAGATTTTTCAGAATTATATTTAAATTTCTTTCATTTATACGTTCTAGTTTCTTTTAATTATATCGCAAGAGGATCCATACGTTTCACACTCTGAGCGTGGTAATGATTTTTAAAAGGCGAATCAAACAATAAAATAATTAAAATGCTGACAACTAATTGGTTGAAAAAATATATAACCAACAGTTTTTGGTTAACTTGTATGTAAAGTTTGATAAAAGGTACTACAAACTAAACTCGATTTTCATTGAAAATTCGTCGTAAATGATTTTTAAATATTTCTTAGTAGTTTTAAAAATACATTAGAGTCATGCTACCAATAAAAAAAACACATTTTGTACTAGTTGAGAAGAAGCAAAATTATTGATTAAAATTTCAGCAACACTAAGAAATAAATTAGCAGGAAATTAACAAATATAGAAAAATCCAAACCAATCGGTATGAAATTAACGAAACGTAAACATATAAATAAGAAAAATACAGTTGATGTTAACTAATATAGTTAACGTTTTGACATGTACTGAAAAATGTTTTTCTTTAAAAAGCCAAACAAGGCTACGAAGAAGTAAAAGCACACTTATGTACTTAATATGACGATAAAGCAATGATTTATAACTGTAATACATCATATTAAATTTTAATTTAATTGCATTGTTATAATACATCTGTAAAGTAATTAAACGGTTACACACACATTAAGGACAACCCTTACATTTTATTGAAGATTTCGACTTAGCACTTGGATTTATTAAATATATGTACTTTAAAGAAATCATTGTGTACAGAAGAAATGTGATTATGAAAATTGAGCTGAATGTATCGTAAGTTGTAAAAACAATAAAAAATACAATCCTCAAATCAAAAAATAATTATTGCTGCTTTGAAAAATACGAGTAAATACATTGAAAAATAATGTACTAAAAAACTTACAATTCAGAGCGAATAATGCTGCAATTAGTAACACTATCTCTGCTTATTAAATGTCCTATATCGAATTTTTACTTCATGTCTCTTCTTGACTGGGATGTATTGCACTATGACGTAACAAGTGTTCTTACTTTTTTGAATGAATATTATTTTGTGTTCAAAAAAGTGGTGTCATATCTCAAAAGACTTCGAAATGTTTTTGAGAAATTCAACAGATGATTCCTAAAAGAAAAAAAAATCAATAATTACGGATGGTTAGGAAAATGACAGTTAAATGAGCACCTTTTGTGCAAATAGTATATGAACACAATATAAAAAGTGATTAGTTCAAGAATGCTGATAAGTAAAATTTCAATCACGATTTCATGTTCTTACAACTTTCTTCAATATTCAGTGTTATTTCCGAAGAAACTACGTAATAAAAAAAAAAGACTAGGGTGTTAAACATTGTGTAAAGTCTAAAAAGAAGTGTTTTCTACATTTTATAATGCCTAGTGCTTAGGAATGTTTATTATAGTTAATCACTAGTTAAGGAAACAGAGTAACATTTTACGTATCATAAGTAGTAAGTAGTAAAATTTCTCTAGAAAATGTACACTATAGATTTCCCATACTTAATAGTCACTAAACTTATACTAGAAAAAGAAGGAATGAACATAGTTGAATATTAAGTTTCTAAAATTCATTACAGATTCATGACACTACGGAGAAAAAAAATTGTTATTATGCATTTGGTAACTTGTTAACTTTAAGCACAGTTTAGGAAGCTGATAAACTCTTTAGGTTCTAAATTACTTGCGAATAAAATTTCCCTTCAAGAATTTTACTATTGTTCTTAAGTATTCAGGTTATATTTAGTGTACTCTTTAAAAGTAATTCCCTCCCCCTCCTCAGTCATACTTTAGCAAAAGTAAAGCTTTCGGCCGTAAAATTTGCGTTACTGCAGAAAGAAGTTAGTAGTGATATGGGCTTTTGAGCATTTAAACTACCATATCTAGTAGGGGGGGGGGCGCAAAAAAAAGTGCATGCAACAACAAGGATTACATTTTCTAGTTTATAATACCGAAAAGTAGCAGTAATTTTTAAAAGGTCAAACTTTTTGAGAAAATACGGCAAATAAAACGTTAAAAACATAAGTATACCATTAAACGTAAGCTACTTTTCACTCTATGAAAACAAACTAACACATTGTATACCGACATAATTACAGGTAAGCTTTTCTTCAAAAGTTTTACTACTCCTGGATTTTTAAAGTTTTAAAAATAATGCAATTATATACAATTTAATAGAAGATTGTTGACAAAGTGTAAAGTTTCAGATTATGATGAACATTTCGCAAGCATTTATTCTAAAGCTATCCTTGAAGCATCATCTAACAGGTCATTAACTCAATTATAAATAAATTTGCAACAAGATCACGCACTTGTAAAACTTTATTTAAAATTTCATACTATTATCTTTAACATCATGGTTCTAAGCATATTATCTAAAATAACTACGTAATATAGCAAGATTTTTTTGCATAAATTTAGACCAAAATCTTAATGTAAAAAAAATATATTTGACACATTAAAAGGCTTCTATTGTGGGAACTCGTAAAAGTGTAAGGGAACTTATTGCCTCTGCAAAGAAACAAAATATTCGAAAACAAAATTTCCTTTATATTTTTTACTCCGTTACTCTCATTTTTGTTTGTTGTTTAGTACATTAACAGAAATAATAAAACTGCACGTACAATGTTTAAATATAGGCTGTTTGGTCCATTGCACTATTTCCTGACAGAGGGAAAAAAACAAAATCACGAGACCCATGTCCAAAGTTTTGTGGAAAACCACAATTTTTTTAGCAAAAAATTATTATTAGGACAATTAAAACAGTTTTGAGAAACTTTAGTATGAAAATGAAACAGTCCCTAAGAATTCCCATTAAATAAGGTCAACCGTGCATAAAACAACTCGACAGACGGCTCAAATATTAATAATTGTCACAATCCCAAAATAATGTAAGAAGTTTGTGATCAACAGTACCTACCCGCCCTCTCCCCCCCCCCCGATTAACATGTCAATGTGAATCGAAAACTTAATCTATTTTTACTGCTTTTTAAAAAATTTAATTCCAAGTGCCCCATAAAACTAGCCATGTTATTGAGTGACAAACCCCACGTTGAATACTAAGCTTACGTTTCACAAACAATTAATACTATCTTTTACTAAGCACTTTTAAATAACTTCATCTTTTAGAGAAATGGCTAAATATAATATTTGCTAATGTTTAAGTAATAATGTACTGATAAACCTACGGAAAACATATTTTGTAATTAGATGAAGTCTTAGTTAAATACAGAAATAAAAAATCAGCAAAAAAGATTTTCATATTTTTACTAAAAACATAATTTTGCCTTTTATTTTGAGATGCTCTTTTAATTTTAATTATCTTTGGTTTGTACGGATAGTTTATCAATTTCTTCTTACAAGTCCAGAAACTCACGGATGTATTTTTTCACTTACATGATGTCTTTATTTTTCATTCCGCTTTTGAGATTTTACCATACTTCACTTGCACATTTTTTAGGAGTAGATGCATATCATATTTTCCTTTTATGTTAAAAGAACCGTTAACCAAGCTATTGATTGTAGAAAAAGTTTCATCTAACGTTCTAGTCGACTACCATACACAAAATAGATGCTTTGCTTTTGCTGAAGTAAATTTTTACTTTTATTTTATTATTTTTTGTGTTATCAGACATGGATTTTTTTTATCGTACATTAGCCAAATTTCGATATATTTATCTTTTTCCACAATACGGGTTACAGGTTGACTACTTTGCTTAATAATCTTATTTAATCGTTATCCACAAGGGTGGTTACGTTAAAACGAGACAACCTCTCATGCATTTTTGACAAAATGAAAATTTTTATATTATTCCGCGTTTTTATTAAACTGTTTGATGTAGAATTAATTCAAAATTTAGCATCTAAGGAGAAAGGTTTCAAAACACCAAAACAGTTCCATTGCTAAAGAATAACCGCCTAATAATTTAATAAGCCACGAGTTATACGACGTCTTCAATCCATCTTTAAACAAGGAGGGAGCTATAAAAACAAGTTAAAGTATGAGACACACACACACACACACACACACACACACACACACACACAACACACACACACACATATATATATATATATATATATATATATATATTGGTTCAAATATTTTTTTCTCAGAAATTTCATTTCCAAAAACTTAATTTCACTCTATATGTTATTGTCTGTGCTAGGTTTGTTGAAATTTCAAAACGTAAATGGCTATTTTAACCAACGCCTCATTTGTGATTTTTAATTTATGTATCCGGAATTTTCTGAACTCAAAAGTACTTACATGGGCATCGTATTCCCAAGTTGTTCGCGAAAAGATAGCAGGAAATAAATAGGAAGATGCCAACTCGTGTTTGTAACCACAATTTTACTCTCGGATTTTTCTCGCCAATCCCCATGCTCGAAACGCTCGTTCTTTTGCCAAATAAATAAATAAAATGAAATAAAAATATAAAAATGAAGAAAATATGTTACGTTAAAAAAGTTTCGTAATCAAGGATTACTTGATCAGGGAATTTTTTTTTCTTATTTGCAATTTGATTCCATTTTGTTTTCTAAATAATTGTTGATCAAGGATTTCATAGATGAGTAATTTAGTTCAAGGATTAAGGGAAAAAGACTTCTCGGTTTTCCAAAGCGAAATTTAAACAACAACGTCCATAGCAAGTAGTCGTGTCATGATCTGTTAAAACAACACGAAAAAAAAACTTTGATTTCAGTGTATTAATCATTAATGCCTGACATTTTTTTTTCCGAAGAAATTTTGTATACTGGTTACAAACTGTCTAATGGATAGGAAAAATAATTAAAAAAATATCATGTAAAAAATATTTTTTTTTATGAAGGAAAGAAACATCGTCCCTTAAAAGTTACGATAGACCCCAGAGGGTACATACTTTTTTTACTAAATTTTTTTTCTGCCTACGATATAATATTTAAAAAGACATTTTATAAGATGGAATAAAATCAGCAATTAACATAAACTGGGAAGGTTCTAATAACTTTAAAACTTAGCTTTTTGCCTTGAGATTGTGAACGATGTCATTTTTGATAAAGATCATATTAAAACAGCTACAGAACACACTTTACAATGGTTATGTGCTGCAATCTGTTAATAAGGAATTGAAACAATACCAAGGTACTAATTGAACACTATTATTTGGTGGAAATGTTCATTTTGGGGAAATTCAGACCTTTTTTTTTTTTTGGACCGTCCCTAAAAAGGGACGCTAGATATTAATGGGTTAATACGTTATTTCACACAACTAGTTCGCTATTTTCTGCGAATAAAGAGAAGAATCTATTAACTGTGTGTGTGCCCATTACTGAACATTTTGTGCTCTGATTCCCAAGGAGTTCCGTTCCTTCTGCTCGTGTGGTTGAGGGTAATAGTTTGCCAATACAAATATTGCTGTTTGTTACCTGCTTCTCAAACATTCTCCACTTTAGCCCTAGATGTTTTATTACTTTATGTTATAATTTTTTTATGATGTATAACTTTCCTGCCTATTGTGTAATAACTGTATCAAGTCATTAGCAAAACCCTTTTTTTTTGCAGACAATGGTTTTTACTTCGTTTTTAATGAAATTGCTCCAATGAAATAATTATTGAGAGATCTAGTTTACTACGTATTTTTTCAATTTTTCACTTTATCATATTTTAAAGATTTATAATTGACCAACAATAGGATCAAGCCCGTCATTTTGGGGGCGGGGGGGGGGGAATTGCCCCCCCCCCTGACTCTGGGAAATCAATGTATTGGCATATAAGTGGGTGTGGTTTTTTGCTACTTTTTGGTAAATTTTACATTGTGTATGCACCCTTTGCCCCCTCCCCTGGAAAATTTCAAAATGACGTCCCTGAATAGGGTCATTCCATAGAAATGTCAGCCCTAGCTTCAGCAGAAAATTAAATTCCCAAAGCGCTAATTGTGACCTATCATTTTATTCAGCACACTTTCTAGTGTACAAATCTGGTAACAGTTTGCAAAAATACTATTTGGTATTTTACTTGTAGCTCTTTTCGAGAAAGTTTGAAGGAAAAAAAACTTAGCATACACAATAGATTAGATGTTGGTCAGATAAAATAGACTTATTTTTACATAATTTATAACATAAACATTTTAATTTGTTTGATTGTTTTGCTGTTTATAGCAGTGTTACGTTAGTCACGAAAATGCACTATTTTCTATTTTAAATTAAACCAAATAATATTGTACCTGTCAAAACTTGTTATTTTCTTATATCTGTATTATAGCACTAAAATATTTATTTTAGATAGAGTAGATATGAAAAAAATAGTATGACTCGCTCTATGCTTGAGCTGTGACTAACGTAACACTTTGAATTTGTTACTTTAGTTTATTTCATACTTACCCTATTTTATGTTCATGTTCATTCACAATTTTGAATAAATAAACATATTACACTGATTCAAGATATTTAGGTTGCAAAATTTCTCATTTTAACAATTTAGACATTCTATATACTTAAAGAAGGCAATTTTAAAGGACTTCTTTAAAAATGAAATTCTGCTGAATTTAAAGAAGAATTTTTATTTTTAAAAAGCGAAGCAAAAAAGAGTAGTCTGCTGAATATGCATTTAACGCAATAATAAAAACTAGAGAATTAAGAAAATAGACAGATAGTCTTAACAAATGAGAACTTTTATATTTTTCCGAAAACTTTTTCATTAAACATCAAAATGAAGTAAAGGCAGCTTTATAGGAAAACATTTGAAGATGTTACAAGCTACAATGAAAATGAACATTGCTGTTGCATGTTTCAAAAAATGCATCAATGATGATGAGAAATTTAAACATTTTCTGTGCTATCCAGAACTAAAATCTATTCTGCAAAATAAGTTAAATTGTTTTATTTTTTAGTTTTTATGCTACTTTTTGCTTCGTGACGGAATGACATTTCGTAAAATAAACTTTCAAACTTATTAATACAATGCAAAATTTCTATGAATTTTGAACTAATTCAGAATTTTCACTGATGAATATTTAAAAATATATAAATAACATTAATTTGAGATTTTTTTAACGCATTTGATTAACGCATTTAAAGCTTTTGTGTTGTGACGGAATAACAAGAATTCTCTTAGTCCATTTATTGCAATAAAAGTAGTCAGATTTTGAATTAAATTATAAACATACAGGGTGTCCACTCCAATCGTGGACCAATAGCTAATTTCTAAACCGTTAGAGATAAGCATATAGTTTATTTGGGAAAAAATCTCCAAATTATGAAAGGAATTTTGTGTCTATTCAATGTTTTTCAAAAAATCAAATTTTGAAAGAGTTACGAAATTTAAATTTTTATACAGCCCCCCAGTCCTATCAATCATATTTAGTAAAACATTCTTGACACTGTAACGTTTAAAACTAAAAAAAAATCACTCTTCTACGACAAAAATTGACCGAGTTATGACGTTTTGAAAAATCAAGATTTTGCATTGTTTCATGACGTCATCGAGAGATCGCTTAAGGGACCGTATGCGAAATCCTTCAAAATCTTGATTTTTCAAAACGTCATAACTCGGTCAATTTTTGTCGTAGAAGAGTGATTTTTTTTTAGTTTTAAACGTTATAGTGTCAAGAATGTTTTACTAAATATGATTGATAGGATTGGGGGGCTGTATAAAAATTTAAATTTCGTAACTCTTTCAAAATTTGATTTTTTGAAAAACATTGAATAGACACAAAATTCCTTTCATAATTTGGAGATGTTTTCCCAAATAAACTATATGCTTATCTCTAACGGTTTAGAAATTAGCTATTGGTCCACGATTGGAGTGGACACCCTGTATATATATTGCTATTACGTCATACATAGTTACTGAATAAAGTATAATTTAAGAAACGTTATATCAAATATTTTAATAAAATAAGCTAAATATATTTTTTCGGAAAAAGTTGTCATTTTGACTGAATGGCCCTGTTTAGTTTCGCTAAAGAATTTAATTTTGTTGATGACAATATTTATCAGGTGACGATACAAAAAAATCAGTTTCCTCAATTGAACTCCAAAATTCTCAAAAAGAACCCTAATTTTCCTTCGCTTAGCTTCCAAGATTTTACATTACTTATTCATTTTTCTTTGGAAAAAAGTGATGTTCCAATCATAGCTACCCATGAATTTTCAAAGCGCTCAATGAGAGAAGCTCATACATTAAGTTACGCGTCCGAGAATTATGGATTTTGTTCCTCGAAATATCTTATGAATGTAATTATTCCTTTTTTCTTTCTGAATAGAAAGGTGAAGCAGTTCAGCTGACAGGTCTGTCACTGGTGAAAAATAATAAAGTGAGTTTTCGAGTGGTTTACATAACTCCAATAATTCAATAGATTATTTATCAAGAAGCTGAAATATGTTATTGTATCTGCTGCGATGATAGTTTTTCGTTGATTTTCAGAAGACAATATGTTGATACTTTACAATGCATTGAGTACAAGTTTTGGTTAAGAGAAGTTTCTCCTGAAATATCAACAAGAAAGAAAAGTTTCTCTCTGTGATCGAATTTTGGCGAAAACATTATTGATTTTCGGTAAATTTAAACAATATGGTTTCGAAATTCTATATTTATATGTGTGAAGTTTTGACAAAGCAATGCTTATTTGTTCTTAATTTAAACTGTTATTCGTGCTCGGACATTAGAAAGAGGAATAAAAACTTGTTTATTCCTCATATTGATGTATTGAGTTTTGAAACGAAATATTTAACAACAGTTTAAGTTAAATTTTAATTAACATAATTGTTAAAAACAACATTCTTATAATGTAATATTCTTTAACTGTTTAGAAATCATTCTTCTAATCCTTTATGTTTTCCCATTTCTAAATATAAATGATTTTCTATAATTTTCTTGTGTTCTCCATAAATTAATGTTAATACTGCAAAATTTTACAGATACTAATTTTCTTGGGGTGTATTTTAAAGGATCCTGACGAAGCAATTATTGATTTATATTGATCACGTTTTATGTGGTGTAGATAGGTAAGTATCCTTTAATACATCCATATCTTTTTCATGGAGAGTTATCTTATCCCAGGTAAATGAAATCAAATAAGCAAAAATGATGCATTAGCGTAAAATTAATTCTAAAAATATTCTAGTTTTTAAATTGAGTTTATGTAAAGCATTATGATACAATTATTTATTAGTTGACACTTTCCTCGTTGATTATAAGAACAATAGATGTAAATCAGTTGAATGATTTACAATATATTTTGCATATCATTTATTTTCTTCCTTTATATATCAAATTTTGGATTCAAAACGGATAATTCGAAGGGATGGAAAGTCATCGAGACTCAGATGTTACAAATGCTAACATTAATGGTTTTACTCGGTCTACAAATATTTTTAATGTGTACATATTAATATTATTTTAAAGTTGATAAAAATCATTGCAATTCAAGAACATGAAATTAAAAACAAAGATCATGGTCAATAAGCGCATTACATTCTTAAAATGCAATCATCAAATTATTTTTCATAAGAAATAAATGTTTACGGACGATATTATTCACAAAAATTAAGGACATATCAATAAAATATCCTTTATAAATGACTGGAGGGCCCCAATAGTTTAACTCATGATGTCATGGCCTAAACATTTATTTACACCTACATTTAATGAAAGCAAAAACTTTCAGTCGAGTGCAGTATAAGGAAGAAGAAGAAAATGTTTTAAGAACTGCTTTGAAACTAATATTTTAAAACTTTCAAAAGTTACCAGTTCTTCCTTAGTTAGAACTCACCCTTTACAATTCTTTTGTTACTCATTTAGTTACAAAATCTGTTTTTAAATGACACCATTTCTGCCCACTTACAAAAAAATGTGCGCTAAAACTTTTCTTGTAGTTCCGAAAGACGTGCAGGTTACATTTTAAAAATTAGTATCATAGTTCATTTCTATTTTTAAACATTGCTGTTAAAACATTATATCAATTCAATTTGATTAGTACCTAAAAGATACGGATAAGTGCAGCTACAAGAGTAATCAATTTTTTAAACAAACACAATAGCAATTATCTCTTCTTTATATTTTAAAATACGAAATCAACACATTCTACCACATTACAACGTATTTAATAGCACAAACAAAACTATTAAAGGAAGGATAATAACTCATTATGGAAATAAAGGTTAAAATCCTCGTTAAAAGTCAATTTTGATAATCATGTATTTTTCTTAAAACTATTCCCGCTTTGATCCATTATTTACCAAAAGCATTAAAGAAGTTGTTTTAGGTTTTGAAAGAATTAAATCCTTCTCCAAACTCTTCCGTCAATGCTTACGCCTAGGTAAAATAGCAAATTCAAGTGACAATTAAGCGCTTATTTCGGTCGTCTTTTGCAGGAATAAATTCCGTCTTTTAATTCCTAAGTAATCCCGGTTCTTAAAGACTCGAATTCCCAGATACATGTGCGTCCAGGGAATTAACTATTCCATACTGAAGAGCTGCTAACAGCTTGCACATATTCAGATACTATCTGTTTTCTCCTTTGAAACCGGAACGTGTCTTAAAATAAGATGAAAATGAAAATCTTTCAGCTAGTCGAGCTGTGATAATTGGATTGCATTCAAAGTGCTTTGATCGGGTTGATGTTTCTAGAATAATTTGTAGCACTGTCGTTCTTTGTACGCGCCAGACGAAAGCATTTATTTGAAGAGTATGCGAAGTAATAATTGAATTTTTATCCAAAATGTTTTGTCCTGTTGCTTTGCTCAATTTAGAAAATGTTTCCGTTAATTCTTTTAAAGAATAAGAACTTGCAAGCTTCCTTTCAAAGTTGAATTAATTGCTGCTTCAATTTTGCAGCAGACTTGACGTGAGTATTCTTTAAAGAGAAATTTCGTTAATGAATTAGAATGTTGTTAGATATTACTGAAACCAAAAATTAAATTATGGCATAAGTTGAGCATGAGTTCCAATATATTGTATTTGCTCACACAGTTCATTAAAAAAGAAGTGTATGTTCAAAATATGTACATAAACTGAGCTTAGATAAACTAAATTTATAAGTTGCCGCATTCGGCTGTGAGTTGTACAAAAAAGTAAGTACAGTCGTACTATTAAAATGTAACTTTGCGTAAACTGCAATTCAACAATAATATATGTCAAGAGTATGGATTGACGATAGAGACTGTTTTGTTCCTGTAATTCATTGTGAAACATAAGTTTAAATCTAGCAACAAGTTACGAAATAAAAAAAATAATTTAACTTTGTTTTCCAGTTCTGCTTTTCAGTAATATTTTACTCAAAACTTACTTTTACCTTACCTTAATCGTAATGATAATTATGTACTTAAAAAGCCAAATTTACGGGATTCAAACTCTGTTGAACCAATCAACTTTGATAGTGAGCAAAATTTCTGATGTCATTCTACTGTTGTTGTTTTGCCTCGTGCGTTAGTAGTCAGGTTTTCTTCTAGGGAAATATTTATGTACATCGGTGCTTGGTAAAGGGCACTGTTAAAAAAAATAATAAAAACGTAAGCAAATGAAAAAACTCTTCGGGAGATGTGTTTACAGTTAATTTTACTTCAAAACAATCATGGTTTTAAGGTGACATATTTTCATTATTTTACTTTTTTCCGCCATTTTCCCCAGTCACAATTATTTTTTGTTTTTTCCATGTTTTATAATTTACAATATGATAATCTAATTCTTTGAATTAACTTAATCTAAAATCTTTAATTATCTCATTTAAATTTTAAGTTTTCAAAATGAATGTGCCGTTTTCCACAAAACTTTAGATTTCGTCACCGACTTCACTTTTCAACTAATCTGAAAATGAACTAAGCACAGGAGTCGCCTACGTTTTATATCCTTAAGAATTTTAAAGAAATATAGTTTCTATATGAAGATTTATCTTTTGATGACATTATTTAAAGCTGCCTTTCTGAAAGCCATCAATTATCTTCCTTGTCAAAGTCTATCATATTAATTCTTTGCATATATCTATGCTTAAGGAGGAGAGTAGAAAAGACGATGAATGTGAGAGTAGAAAAGAGGTTATTTGGACTAAGAGACATTAAGTTTGGATTACGAATATTTTGCTTATTATCTCAATCACTATTTTTATTCGTTTTGCTGGGATTAAGGTTTGAAAGTTTAACATCATTTTTACATTTACGTTTTCATTGTTCTTGTCCAGGCAACACTGTTATAGGATAAAATAATCACGAGTACTAATTTAAAGTAGAAAGTTTCGAGTCATATAATATTTTCTTTTATTATTTTAAAATATGTAGCAAAATGTTCGTTTCTTCTTTTGATTTTGTTTTATTTTGTAGCTGTGCCAAAAGAAACAAAAAAAAGAAGGGAAAAAACGTAAAAAAGACTGAATAATTCATACAGTTATTAATAACTCCGTTTTAAATGTATCGTATGATTGCAAATTTCACATCCTGATTAGTTTAATGAAATGTTTCCATGACGCTATTCAAATCAGTGTTATGTAGTGTGTAGTATTGGTTTAAAATTTTTAAATATTTCAACTATTTGCAGTTTCAATCAACGTAAAATCTCTCTTGATGTGATGAAGTAAATATAAGTTTGTGTGAAAACTCAGTTGACTTAACCTTTTATTTGTTTCTATTGAAGCAAATCTCCTATAAATATTAATACGGACAAGAAAATGTCCAAGCAAATATTTTTAATATTCAACGTTTTCTCACATAACTTCATAAACATCTTAGAAAATATATTTACCAAATATATATTAAAATATATGATTGTTGTTGAAATTTCCTAAATGTCATTTTTTTTCAAACAATTGTGAATAATTACTTTTTGCTGCAACTCATTGTTTTGCATAGAGGTCATTCCATGAAAAGGACGCCCCTTTGTGCCACACCTGAAACTTATATATTTCATTAAAAAAAGTTAGTTTAAAAGGTAATGAATAAAGTTTTTACCTAAGAAATTCCTCTCCGGTGTATGGTTTTTTAACAAACAAACTATTGTTTATTACCCTTTAGTCACTACTTTTTAATGAAATACATTAGTGCCAAGTGCGGGCCAAGATGGCGGCTTTATAAGTTATTTTTAACTATTTTCCTATAAAATTCGTTTAAACGTGCTATGAGGACTGATTCATATATTACTAACGTTTGATCCACTCTTGAAATGTTGTTTCCAAATTAATACAAAGAACCTTAAAGTGTCAATATAAAAACACTAAATAAAATACCACAACTATCATTAGCACTATACTGTCGTGCTAAGCGCAAAAGTGGTATCTGCAATTGAGCTCAAACTGAGTTATTACTCTTTAAAGTTTTGCGCCACCATGTGTTTGATTCAGATGAATTTTTTTCAGAATTGTTTTTAAAATATTTCCCTTTCTCAAATGACCATAAAATTTTGTATTTCAGTAAAATGCGTCGTAAAGAGCTACCAGGTTTTTTGTGGCGAGTTAAAACGTTTTACAAACGTTTAACGTTGTTAAACTTTTTTTTTTGTTTTGTTAAAACGTTTAAATACGACTTTTGTGCTTAGCACGGCAGTATAGAGGCTAAAAGAGTCATGGTTGCTTTAAAGAGTTAAACTCATTTTCTTATATCAACAGTGACTGATTTCTATAAGTCATGTTTTTTTTCTTTTTTCAGGATCCCTTTCCATTTGGACATAACATCTTGATATGGATCCACAAGTTCTTGATCCTGAAGGGTTTTCTTCTAGCAGTTTCTTAACATGTAATAAACTTCTTGCTCATTCATAAATCTAGACTTCTTTGAAGCGAGGCGCGGTGACTTGAAGTATATCAAACTCAGAGATTACAACTGCTATTAGCAAAACCACAAGTTGGGAAATAAATTGCATACATCTCCTTTCAACACAATTGTAAAATTCTTCTGTGTTAGCAAATCAGTTCAATAATGCCATTCATATAGTGGGCGATGTATTTACCAGTTTAATTTTTATGACTAATTGATACGTTAATGGACAATTTAAAATATCAATGCCATATGAGTGATTTCATCAGTAACTTTACTGAAGTAAATGAAAAGCCAGAAAGCTATTCTAGTACTTTAAGAAGCAGAACCTTAAGTATTTGTTTTAAGAGGATCTAACCCATAAGAGGCTTTCACTTAGTAGCTCTTGTTATTACAACGCTTACTCATTAAAGGAATAATCACTATTCTTAGTCGTGTACAATATTGCTAATTATATCTTCTATCAACTACTGATTGTTTGCTAATACATAAGCTTAGAACTGTGCGCTGCTTAAAGTTGTTTGCTTTGATCAAAGTTATATTTCATCTTTTGCGCACTCTGATCAGTTGTATTATTTTGCTACGAAAAGTGCATTTTGAAATGTTTGAGATTTCTACCAAATGAGGAAATATTTCCATTGTTGAAAAGGAGCTTTTCATATATTTTTTAATTCTGTTTTGCATCACATTGAAGTGCCGGCCACCTAGTACAGTGGTCAGAGAAGTCTAACAGTGGATGGGGAGGTTCTCGGTTCTGATCTCGGCACCGGCGGTGGACTTTCTCTCTTCTGTTCTTGTCCTTTCTTTATGGGAACGTGTTGGTGTGCTGTGAGTAGTTGCCTACTCTATAAGAGGGTCCTCATGGCATGTGTGTACAGTGGCATATCTAGAGGGTCCAGCGCCCGTGGCAAACTTAAGAAATTGCGTCCCCCATGGTCATCGTGATGGGAGTTACTGTGACTTCCCAAAATTATTCCTTATTCATAAGATTTTGATTATTCGGAAAATTTCAAGACGGTATTGCAACTTTGATGCATTTTTCTCTTTTAAAATGCTTTTAATGATGCCCAATGTTCCTGTTCAATCGATGTTTTTCGCTTTACTCCATAGATCTTATTCTTATCAGTTCCTTTTTTTCCTTAATATTTTACTACTTACATAATCAAAAAAAAAAAAATCCTTAACTTATTTTTTTGTCGGTCAAAATGCCGCTCCCTTGGCTGCTGCGCCCGTGGCAAGAGACACTCTTGCTAACCCCTCTAGCTACGCCACTGCGTGTACTGTGGAAGTCGTACTTCACACAAAATTACGGAGCAGTTAGAAAAGTGAAGCAGCGCACTCTGAATTGCCAACCTAACTGGCACAAGTCAACAACAACATTACATTAAAGTTTCAAATATCCTATCTGTCTTGCTTTATAGTTTCTACCGTTCAAAAGAACAAGGTTTGGTTTTAAAAAAGCAAGATCAACTATTAACCACTAACAGTCAAACACACGGACATTGTTAAGATAACTTCTTCAGAAAGAACTGCTGATATAAAGAATGCAGTGAATTATACAGTTTGATGAAATACTAATTTTATTTGCAGAGAGTGCGCAATACATAAATTATTAAAAAAATCAAGTTAAAAAAATGTTAAAAAGTTTTAAATAGCTATAATCATTTACGTTTCTTTTAACATATTTTTCAGCCGAAAGGCATTTTAAAATAAGTCATTATTAGGATAACAGAAAAATGAAGGCAGCATGAATTGAAAGGAGGGGGTTGAAAACGGAGGAAATAACTGCATTTTGTAAAAATAAAGTTTTAGTGAGGTATATCTAAGTGCTGTAGTTATTAGGAACGTGAACGCAAAAAAAAAAAAAACTTTAAAATCACAGTTGATTCTGCAAAGTAAGGGAAAGCGAGGCAAGGTGAAATGAACTTAACTATTTTCAGTTTGCAGCTCCACCTACCAAGCAATATTTCAACTAAGATCCCGAACATATATTTGATTCCTCTCCAAAAATAAATAGGTTTAAAAATCAACGAAAAAAATTATACAAGTCATCTTCAAAATTTGATACACGTATTGTAATATTCGCGGTTTTTCAAAACTATTTTTTATTATTATAAAATGATATTGTTCTTGTCATTATCATTTTAGGAAATAATTGAGATCTACTGCTGTCCAGCCAATTACTTGCTTAATTCATATTAAGCATGTTTTTTTTTTTTTTTAATGGTCAATGCAAATTGCCAAGTGCACTCGGGGCAAAGTGAAACGGTCCATTTCGCTTACCCATTCATTCATTCATTTATTAAATCACTTACGTATTTCTTAATTTTAAATTCATTTACTTTATTCTACGTAAGCATACACTTATTTACTCATTCATTCATTTATTAAATCACTTACGTATTTCTTAATTTTAAATTCATTTACTTTATTCTACGTAAGCATACACTTATTTATTCATTCATTCATTTAGTTTCTTATTCATTCCCTATTTTATTCATTCATTTTTATCATATACTAATTAATTCATTTATTCATTTCCACACTTATTCGTTTATTTTTCAATAATAATTAATCTTTTCGTTTATTTACGCTTTCATGTAATGACAATTACTGTTAATCATCGAATGAAAAATCTTTCATTACAAAAATATTTTATTTTTTCCTTTGCCTCATGGCTTTTTGAAGTAAAATTGTTCCTACCTTTTTATGAAAATGTAAAATGACTCAAAAATTAAAAATAATATTTCAATGGAAGTTGTATTACAAAATACATTATTCCTTTCTGCACACAATAATTTAAAAAAAAAAACAAACTATATTTTATTCCTTTGGAAGATAAGGCTCTGCATAGAGAGAAATAAAAAAAAATTCTCTATAGAGAAGAAGCCGGTTAAATAGAGATTCGGTTAAGCGAATGTTGGAAAAGGAGTAGCTCAATTTTCGCAAGTTATAAAAAGAAGAACATTTTATGTTGAATTAAAGATTGCTGATTAAGTGTTCTAACATGTTAATTTAATTAAACATTCAGAATTATAAAAAACCGAATCAGAACAATGTTACGTTAATATTAAAATATTGCGTATTAAACTAAAGTAGTTAGTTTATTTTGCATAAAATGTTATTAAACTTAAAATGTACATGACACTTTTTAGTGCCTTTTTTAAATTTAATCTGCAACTTCTTAAATATAATTAGTTTTCAAAAATATTTAAATAGTAAGCATTTGAAAAAAAACACTTAGAAAACAAACGCTAATAGTAATTTTCTAATTACTAAAGCATAAAACCGTTTAATTTTATTATCTGAAAGCATTAGCGTTCTATTTAGAATGTTTATATTTTTTTCGCTGTTATTTACACAAGGTCTCTTTTTTAAAAGGTGAAAAAAAATCAAGGACAACAGATTACGCTGCATTGATAAAAAAAAAAAATTCGCTAACAAAACTTAACGCTTTACTACGAAACAATATGGGTTATTTTTCATACTGAAACGACGTATTTGCGTTTAAAAACAATGCTTCGCATGAAAAACAATTTATTATACCTCTAAAAAATGTTGATATCAAAGGCAGAAGCAATCTCTAACCCTACAAGAAAAAAATTAGGAAAAAAAAACTATTACCGAGTTTAATGACTGAAAAAAGAAAGTTAAAACAACGACAAAATAACGTAAGATAAGACTTAGGAAAGATAGCAAGGAGGTTGCTAAAGTTACTTAAAAAAAAAAAAAAACCTCCATTGCTTAAACGCGGTAAGAAAAAAACAAGAAAGGCAGGGTTTGAAAAAACTAAACGAATAAAAAATCGTGCGAAATTTACGGCATTTCTGAGCAGGCTTCAACCCCTTGGAAAATTTTTCCCAAGACGTCAAGAAAAGTCGTGCTGAAATTAACCATCACGGAATAAAGAATAACGACCGGATTTTTACAGAAGCCTTTTTTTTTCCCTTCCCTATACTCTTTAACCCGTCCCCAATATAAACGCGGGGTCCATACTAAGAAGCAAAAAGGAAAGGGTCAACTACCAGCAAGAAGTTTTTTTTTTCACCAAACCGCCTCTTCTCTGACTATAGCCAAGATTACTTTTTTAAAGTCTTTTTCCTTCGGGGAGATGCGGTTTTTTTATTAATAATAATACTTTCTGTTGCTTCATCGGCAACAGCTGCGTGTTGCTGCAAGAGGCACTGGGGCACATAGCGTTGCACAGCAAGTGCCCCAGCCCTGTTCATTGACTTCTGTCTCGGCAGCTGTATCGGGCCCTAAAAGGGGTAGAGCAGTTTTTTTTTTGTTTACCCCTTCTTTTTGCCCCGCAGTTCGAGGCGAGGGCAATGCACTGGTGTGTGTTAAAAAATAGAAAAGTGGTTTGTTTCTTTCTTGCCTATTTTTTTTTTTTTTTTTCGCTCTAGATCTGGTCAGGTCGTTCTTCTTTTTCTTACGCAGGAAATACGGACAAGGTGGAGGGATACAAGAAAAGGAAGCAAGAGCGGTGTAAGAACGAAACAAGGAAATCTTAATTATATCCCCGCAATAATGTGCACTGTTGCACCTATCTGTAAATTATCACGCTTCAGCCGTCGTGGCTTTTTTTTTTTCTTTCTTTCGTTTCTTTTTCTTTGCGTTATATTCAACTTACTTTTGTGCGCGCAATCTACAGAGTTCTAACTGATACTTTCTAAGTTACGTTTATAATAATAAATGAAGGGTCAGGGGGAAAAATGATGAAAGTGACCAAAAAGCGATTTCGAGAAAAACGAAGAACAAAATTTGATTTCTCGTAACTCCCTTTGTAGTTAATAGAATTTTCATGCACATATCGGTCGATTCTCATTGTTTTTCCCTCTTGCTGTTCTACCAGATGATATTACTCCTTCATAGCCCTTAGATAGCGCTAATATCTCAAAATTGACGAAAAAGTGACTTTCATCTTTTTTCCCCTTGGCCCTTCAAATGTTAGTGCACATTTTAAAAAGTTTGCGTATACATTACATATAATCATTTACGTTGTCAGTTAATTAGTTGAGAAATTAATCTATGCAATCAAATTCTCTTATTAAGGACGTAAAAGTAATGCTTTCATGGCATAACGTATAGTAGTATGCAAATTTTCTGATTTATATTTCCGTTTACTTTATTATTTCTCGTATTTTCAAGTACAGTGGAAGCCGGCTAATTGAATCAGTGGTTAATTAAATCAGCGGCTTTAATGAATCAAATCGTCAAAGACAGAACAACACCCAGCTTTATTATTATTTTTTTAATTTAATTATTATTTTTATTTTTAGTATTAAATCGTTTACCATTTATATGTTATTGAGATAAGATGAACCATATAAAATTTTTGCGAACAATAGAGCTAATATATAATTTTATACATTTATGTCGACCTTACAAATTTTCAGTTTCTTTTTTTTTTTTAAGAACTCCAATATATTATAAGAGAACTCGTAATAAAATAGATATTCTCTGAATAATTTAATTAGTAAGAAAAATAAGTGTTTTTTCTTTTAAACTGAAAACAAATTTAACAAAGTACATTTTTCTATTTTCAAAGCGCAAAACTTCAAATATTAGATGAGTCGCAATAGAGAGTTGAACCATGTGAATAATTCAGTCAGAACTAAAGGGAATTTGAGCCATTGTAAAAAAGTTTATAGTAACAATCAAATTTTGTATGAATATTTTTTCAGTGGCACAACAACCCGTGGGGTCAAGGCCTGCTATATCCATCTCAGTTTTCTTCACCGAGGGCTCTGGGGTGCAACTGCATATGTTTCGGCTAGAAGTGATTAGTCGAACATGGAAACCCCAGGGTTTAATTCCCTCGCATGCTTGGTAGGGGAGTGTGGGTCAATGTAAAATGTTAAAATATTTGCAGTTTGCAGCGAAACCTATACATAAATAGTTTATCTAAGCTTCTTAATAAATAGTCAATTCCAGTCGAAAAACCATCCCTGTTGCAGACTTCGAGTCCAATCTGAAAAAAAAAGACTGCACGACGTCTGAGATCGAAAAAGAAACCAAACATCAATTTGTAATTGCTCAAGAATAAATAAATAAATAAAATAAAGTCACTTCCTAAAAACTTTGCGTTTTCTGGCATCAACTGAATGGCCGTTGCTTCAACAACATTTTTAAAGATTACGCGGATAAAAATATTGAATCGTACCGGTTTATTATTTAAATTTTAGCTTTGGGATAGTTCATAAATAAAGGAACATTAATATTTTTGAGTTATTGAACATTGTTCAAATCCAACTTTAAAACTTAATGAACTAGAAATTATTAAATGCTATAAGGTCCCAACTAACTGAACTTCAAACTAAAATTTTATAAGTGTATTTTAAAAATAATCAAATTTACTTACGTAAAATTAATTTCCATTCCAAATTGTACTACAGTCACTATTTTTCAAAATACCCCCCCCCCCTCCAAGTAAAATGTAAAGTGAATATTAGTCCTTTTTTTTAACTTGTAAAATGTTTTTTTTTTTTTAAATGGAACATTAAACGGTGAAAATAACATAAACAAGAATTTTCTTGAACAAAAAGTAATATTCGTACTTTTTAAAACCATATGTTAGCATAACTATTTGGACTATGCGACGCGCATAAATAAGGTATGCTATGACAACAAGATTTACGTTAGAGCTTTAAAAAAATATAAATTTTAATGATATTTTTTCTCACTTTAAAATGTTAAAAAGAGAATTTCACTTGTGTAATGCATATCACATCAAAATTTAAAAAGTAACAAAAGGATATTTTTTTTAGAAACAGAAAGAAATGCAAATGTTGGCAAGAAGCATTAAGTATGTCTAAAACAAAACAGTTTGTAGCTAATGGATAGCGGATGTTAGTTTTTTTCTTAAGCATTTTTTTTAGTGCGGTTTGTTTTTAAAGCATTAAAAAAAAAACTCATTGCAGGATCTTAATTCTCATTTTTCTAAAAGAGCTTCACACTCGAACAAAAGGCGTAAAGACTATCTGAAATGAAAAAAAAAAAGGAAAAGAAAAGGGGAGAAAAAATTCAGCAAGACGAGGTGTTGTCATTTCTACTAAGTACAGGGAAATGTCTCTGGAATGAGCAATTTAGCAAGGACTTCGCTAGGTGGCGCTGTGATGCTTTTAGCTCTACTGTATTCTCATTGACCTTATAACCGAAAAGGGTTGTAGGAAGGGAACTTTTTTTTCAAATCTCGACTTCTTTATGACGGAGGGGATGACTACAATGTCTTTCTTTTTTGTCTTCATAAATTTAGATAAGTGCAAAGACATACCGAGGCTTAGCTGCAGTTGACAATTACTGTTAGTGCAGAAAAATGCAATAATGTTTTTTTATTAATGTTTTTAAATTTAGCATACTAACTAAATGCTTCCAGACAATTAACTATTTAATTCAAAAATCAAAGTACTTAATTCCACAAATAATAATAAAATTGTTGACAGGTGTTTCGGAACCGCAACTTCAAGGCAAAAAAGTCTTATAAAATAGCAATCGAGAGAAAACCAAGAAAAAAAAAAAAAAGCTAAGAGAGCTTATTTTTTTTCCTGTATGTCTTTTCATCCCTAAGCTCATTTCTTTCCATTGAAAAAATGGTTTCTTGCAATCCCGAAACACGTGTCGGCAATGTCATTTCTATTCGTGAATTTTAAACATTTTTTTTTTCAAACTTTTGGAAAAAATATCATTTATATAACATATTAACATATATTATTCACCTGTTTTATATTTAATTTTATTAAAGTTATCGCCTAATTAATTATCCCTTTCTGGCAACGTTTGTTTTTTTTAATAAATTGAACGTGTCAAGTGTTTTTTATTATTTCATTTATTTTGATATTTTTTATGCTTTTGCTGATTTATTTATCTGATGTTGCTAAGTTTAAAAGATTTATATCATATTTTTAATGCAAAATACTTTGTCTTTTAAATTTAAGACAATTATTAGCTTATCTCGGTCAAAGTAAGTCTCTTAGCCAATATCTAACAAAAATTTTAACTTATATTTTAAGTCAGTTTTTAAACTTTAATATCTTTCGATCGAATTCTTCCAAAGTTAATAACAGTTGATAGTTAAAATAATAATAAATACAAATAATAATAGTAAAAATAGTAATAATAATGCAATAATTGACTTTCTTCCTTCATAAAATCTGAAAGTAAACGACTCTTTGTTTTGATTTTTAACTACGAAATAACCATAGGTACTTTTTTTTTATTTCGTGTTTAAGAACACTTTATTTATTCATTCATTTATTCTCAATAATCTATTCTATTTATTCTCCTTCTATTTATTCTCATTGTGAAGTAATACTATTTTCAGCGTAGTACTCGATTACATCATAAATGTGTTCCAACTATCCAAGATGAAGAGGGCATTTAAACGGACAAATTTTTTAGCAGCAAAAATTGCTAAAAAATATGGCAAAAAAGATTAAACCAAAATGAATTACTATTTTTGATTTCCATTAATTAAAAGTTCATTAAATTGTACGTTCATGTGCAAAAGGTTTGTCAAATTTCCAAGTTTTATTATTTGTTTTAAATCTGGCTTAAACTTTTCCTCAAAGGAGGCATCGAGTTTTTTTTTTTTTTTTTGGTACGTAACAACTTTTTATGCATTTTTGATTTAATACTTAAACAACTTTCTACGTATGTAGACGTACAATTTTACTTTGTAGATATACAACAGCAACAATACTTGCTGCTAATACACAATTTGTGTCAAAGTTATCACATGTATAAAAAACATTTATATGATAAACAAATGAAGCCTACTTTAGTAAAGTCAAGCTTCAATTTGTTTTACCATTTGTTCTTTATTAGCATAGTTAGTTAGTTAACTTCATTTCTATGCTGTTAAAAAAAGTTCAAGTTTTCGCCAAGGAACTGGTCAAATCTAGCTAAATGTAGATGCAACGGCTTATTGGTGATATGTTTCACTAATAAAATGGTGCTTTTAAAAATTGGTGTTTGTAAAAGCACCATTTCATTAGTGAAACTATAACAATATGATGGTTTCAGCTAATTTTTTTTCTAGATTTAACTTATTTCTTGATAAAAAGTTGACCTTTATCATTTAAGAGTTTACACTGAATATAGTTAGTTTAGATTGAATGTATGCTGTAATTGTGTATCCAAGAGCCATATATCGTAAACCTCAACGTGTTTTCATAATCTAGTGAACTCTCCTCACAATAAAGTTATAATTGACCTGTTATATTGATTTTTTGCCATCACTTTTGAATCTTAAAAATTATGGTTGTAAAATTCTAGAAATCATTAAGCCAATTAATGTCTCAAACACACTTCATCGTTGACATTTAATCTTCATATTTTGTCGGAATATTGAATATTCATGTTATTGTCAAAAATTTCTAAGATACCTTTCAGATCTATTCATTCAATAAGAGCCTATTTCACGCTCAAAATGCATTCAGTTTGTGACAAAGACTTCAGTATCAATTAATAACGACGCTCTGGCACCTTTTGAAACCATTTCAAAAGTTATATAAGGGGAGTTTCAAGTGATAATTAGCTGACTGAAGCTGTGCTCCCCCAATGGAAACTTTAAACAGTTATTGCGTATTAAACTTTGCTTATCAGGTATAACTATTAACTTATATTCGTTTATCCAATTATTATAAGTGTTTAATAACAAAACGCAAACTTGTTTTTCATTTGTTTATTTATGTTAATCTATATTCAATATATAAAAGTCAAAAGCTTTATTGCTAAAAAAATGAATGATAAATAGTTTTTAATTGAAGCTTTTTTATAAATTAACATGTTTTTTTTTTCTAAAATATTGCCATTAGTCAAAACTTTGGAAAATTACATTTGTACAGGGACGTCATTTCAAGTTTTTCGGGGGGGGGGGCAAAGGGTCCAAGCACAATGCAATTTCGTCGGAAAACATTAAAAACCACGCCCACTTATATGTAAATACATTGATTTCTCAAAGTCAGGGGGGGCAATAGACCCCCCTAATCCCCTAAATGACGGGCCTGCATTTGTATTAAAAATTACCTTTTTTTAAACATAATTACTTTTTTTCGCTCAGTTAATCAAATAGAAATTTTTTACTAAAAGAAAGCATTACTGTTTTAGAAACTTTTGATGCATACAATTATTTAGAAATTTATACTTTAAAATAAATTAATAGTATGTGCTAAACGAATAACTTATTAAGGAGCTTTATAAAGATAAATTATACTTTCTCATGTAAGCTAATATTCTAGCTTACATACAGTTTAATTATTGTTTGCAGTTAGGTCATTGCTTCCATCTTACTCTCAATATAATGCGTCGAGAATAAAATAACATAAAGGGGGGAATTTGCTTCGTAATGTTCACTTTTGCTACTTTGCTAAATTTTACTGCTTATGAAAAAAAAAAGTTAAGGCACCAGAAATCTACAATGCATGCGCGATTACTTCCACCTTTCAATGGTTCTCGCTTCAAGTGGATTTACTGTAAGTTTAAAAAAAAGTGCCTTCAATTTATAGACTATCAAACTTTGTTTTTGCATTAAAAATTGGCTCAAATTCGTTCATAATAAAAGCAGGAAAACGCAGCTTCTTTTTCTCTTTTTGTTTACTGTATGCACCCAATTACTAAATATGGTAGTATTTGGTACCATATGAAATAGATTTGAAAATAGATACATAAATAAAATAAAACGTAAATAATTGGTGTCCTTTAATGACTAATATTTTAAGCAAACTTTGAAGAGCAATGCTACGATGCTCCGCTTAATTTTCCTTCGCAACATTGTTTAAACATGATCATTACGTCAAAAAAAAAAAAAAAAAAAACTATCAATTCATGTCAAACAAAATTCGCGTTTATTAATTAAAATTATTTTAAATGAGTTGACATTTTTAGGAAATATCATTTAAATGAATCTCCGTTCATGAATATAGAGAGAAGAAAATTTTGGGTATTTTTTTTTAAATCCAACTGTATGAACTCCTAATATATTCAAATATTGAATAAATAGTTCATTCGGTAAGTGTAAATAAGTCGAAGTTCAAATTGGATATATTCTACATCACAAGGGGAATTTCTGCAATTTTTTTCGAAGCAAAGATCAAAAAATCAAATTATCAAAAACACAACCAATTAATCAGAAAAAGTTCAAAAAATTACCTAAAGGATGTAAAAAACGAAAGCACTAAGTGCAAAAAGACTCTTTAACTAATATTAAAAAAAAACTACATAAACAAGACTAAAACTTGAAGAAATAAAGAAGGCTGTTCTAGCAATAAAGTTCTTGCTATAAAGTTTAAAAGAAATTTTGAGCATGATTGTGCTATTGATTCTGTTTTCGCTTCTTAAATGACACGATCGAACTTTATTTCATTAAGATATAGGTCAAAATATGAATTGCAAGGTAATCAGAGAATCCTTTGTATTTAATTGCTACATTTTCCATTCTGGTTATAAACTATAAGAATCATTCTGGATTTATCAAATTATATTTAACTCTGCTTCGCTTAATTTATACTGAAAGAGAAAAGTTTTTTCATTTGTATCTGATTTATTTTGAATATTTATATTTGGTTCTACTTCGATTTTTGTAATAACAGTGCAGCTAATATACTGCAAAAAATAAACTCTTGTTTTTGCAGAAAGATACAGGAACAGAGGTTCCAATTAAGAACTGAAATTCATACTAATAAACAGTAAAATTAGCAATTTTAGTTTTATACTATAAAATGAGCTGTATTATACAGTAAAAACAACAGTATAATACTGGCAGCAGAGGTTCCAGTTTAAAACTGTAAAAAGCAAAGTAATAAACTAAAATTTGCAGTTTGATAGTATATTGCTGTAAAATTAGCAATTTTTACAGTTCATTACTACAAAATTAACTGCAAAAACAACATTTTTTTTGCAGTGTATCATAGATATTTACACCGATAAAAAGTGAGAAACTACTTGAATAAAATAAAACATAAAACTCTTTTTCTTCTACAACGGAATTTAAACGACACATAAATGGTACATCTCACTTTTAATTGCTCTCAATTAACCTTATCAAGAGGATCAGTGGTGACAGCATCATAACCGGATAAAAATAAAAATAGGTTGTTCGAGATTGTTTACAGTTTCCTCAGGGTGTAAAAATCACCCTTTTACAAAAGTGGGAAATATTTCGATGAGGACAAGTCAATAAACGGGTCAGGTGAAGACGGGTTAAAGTGGTTCTTAGAAGTGTCGCAACCAACAACATGCCCAAAATACTCAAAGGCTTGAGGAAACAATCAAGGTCACCTTTATTTTTATATCCCCAAATATAAAGGAAACAGGACACATTTTATGATGGAAAATAAGTGGAAAAACAGTAAAAAATTGAGTTTAGAAAGTAAGCTGGGGTGGTCTTAAATTTCGACTACATCGAAGCTTAAATCCATATTCTGTAATATTTGATAAAATCGTAAGATTATTCTTAAAAACACTGTTACAATTGTTGAAAAATCGATGCTCGAACATGTCGAATATCCGACAGTTTTCCCTTGTGTTGACTCAATTAGTTCTATTAATCGATTGCAACACGTGCAAAAGACAAAAATATTCAAGTCCTTGGATAGGCAAACTTACCAATAAATTAATTCTTTTAGGCTCGTTTTGGGATTTTCACACATATTGACTAAGTTTACTTACAAGTAATACAATGTGAATTTACTTGATCAAGAACAACTCGTTACATTTTACATTTTTCGCATTCCTAAGTGCACGTTTTAACGAACTTTGTAAATGAGGGATTGTTCACAAATAATCAGTTATTATCTCGAATCATATAAAGCGATTGCACACAAGTGTTACCAATTTGCAAATGGTACTGTTCGATTCTTCGCCTACTAGAGAAAAATTGAAATTCATTAGGTTAGCGATATCTTTTTAAGTTTTTATGATAGTCAACTGGAATTTTGAACAAGTTGCCAAATTTATTTGGATACGAAATTTTAAAAGTTGTAAAGAAGTAAATTGCCACCTTTTGGGAGTGCGCAGTGAGAAATTTATCTTTTTTCATCAAATTTCCAATATTTTTATTTCAAATTTTAGTATAATGATACGCCGTCAGGTTTTCTGAAAGTTTGGCAAAGTGTGATGGAGAGTTTGTTGGTTTTTAAAAGTTTGATGTTTAATGTTTAAAAATTTAATGGAAGGGGGGGTTGGTGCATGTTATGCTTCAAAAACATGTGAACAAAATTTGATATTTTTAAAAGAATTACTTATATCATTGTGAATATAAGTGATACTTTCATAGAAATCTATAAAATTACTGTACATAGTAAGGGAACTAACTTCTGAAATTCACAGCATACTCCATGCCATTTACAACAAAAAAAAAAAGTTTCTCTGCATTCTTCAATTTGTTGATAGTCCCTTAAATGCATAGGTGATTAAGTTTTTATTGAAAAATTTCTGCTGAAACGTACCGTTTGTGTGACAAAAGCTTCAGAACAGTAGATCTCTTATTTCGCCAGAAATTCTTTAAAATGAGTTTTTTAAAGTGTCCCAAAGAGAGCATTCTTACGGCTGTTCGAAAGTGTAAACGGTTTTCGTCTACGTAACCCATAGAAAAATTTGATTTAATTCATTCGGGGTCATTCTGTTAATTTACTCAGATACACTTATTAAATGTAATAAAACAAACATGCTACTTTTGGGATTTCCATGTAGCTCAAGTTCAACTCAAAATCTGATTTAAAAAAAAAAAAAAAAAAACATAGTTTCTAATTATAAAAAACGTGCGTTTGCATCAAATTTGCAACATTTGTCATTTATTAACGTTAATTTTATCTTTTAAAGTAAACTGTGTAAAAGCGTTTTGACCAGAAGGAAAACTTGAGCTTTCGAAGTCATAGAACTACCACATAAAAGATCTATATTCTAGCCCTGCAATGCTATGAGACCCCAGATCTTCGCTGAGTTCCTGTCACATCCTAAAAAATAATACTAGTTTTCCTATGTTTCTATTTAACCCTTTACGTCGCAAATTAATTTAGCAATGAATTTTTAGATATTTTTTTCGTTTTTTTATTTGAAAATACATCAAATAGCATATATAACGAATACAAAAATGTTGACAATCAGTAGGGTCTAAGGCCCCCTACGCCATAGGACCCCTAAGAAAACTGTGTCCAATCGCAGGTATCCTCTGTCGACCGCTCAGCGAAGTACAAGGAGTGGTACTTTCAAGTACTACTATGATTCCAGCCATTTAGGATTCAAAATACTAAATTAATCTATGCGGGATTTCTAAGTCCCGTCGGGGAATAAAGGGTTTTAAAGTGAAATTTTAAGTAAAATATCAACTTTTTTTAAACATAAATTCAACTCTTGAAGGTAATATCATATTTTGATACACAAGCTTGGTTTAAAATACCACATATGTGGGAGAAACTACATTCAATCATCCTTTTAATAAAATAAACGACAAGCATTAATCAAATTGAAAAACGCTAAGCGTCAACAGAAACAAAATTAATTAGTCACTCTTCTAGCACTTGAGAAATACTTATTAATTCATTTCTCCAAATATTCGGTGGAATAACTAGCAGGCAAATAATTATAAATTCTAATGTTTTAAGTATTATTTTCACTTATTTAATTGTTGCTATTTAAAAGGAATTTTTTGATGAAAATGAATACTTCTGAATGCATTACTATGCATAATATTGTCGCCTAAACATTAATGCAATTTTGTAGTTAATATTTTAAGCAAAAGTAGAGCATATTGCAGTTGAATAGAAAACATATAAGGCATAGAGTTCTTGCATTTTATTTAATTTACCTGTGCTTCAGTTGTAAATATTAAGTCATTAACTAATGAAGGACAGAAATACATTCCTTAATTGCAATTTGTTATCGTATCTATTAAACATAAGTAAATAATAATTTCTGAATATGTGCGCAATTTATGATAGTTTAATATAATTAATTCAACATACCTAAGATTACAAAAAAATATATATTAATAAGCTAAAGAGAATCGTAATCTTGGGAATCAGTTTATACATGCTTCCGTTTTAAACTAGAAGTCGTTATACAAATTAACCTGTTTATAGTGTATAAATTCAAAGACATAAATGTATAAGAATGCCCTACATATTTAATTTAAATTTGGTCTTGAAGTTTTCATTCTGATGCTATTAGAATTGAGGAGCGTAATGAATAATTTCGAAAATTAACTAGTCTCCAGTAATTAATTTAGGATCAATGCAAAGCAAATTTTAAGAGGATGGAACTCTAGTTTAAGCGGCCTAATGTGGAGGCCTTTTGAAATTGTATTACAATTTTTGTAAAGAAGAGACAAAATATTGAACACCGATTTTATAAATAATTAGACAGTCTGGAGCTGGTAGAGGTTTTATAACTATACAATGTAAGCTTTGGTTAGATCCGCATAAAAGACCTTAAGGAATGCAGAGTAATACAGTAATAATATTACTGTATCTTGTCACATAAAAAACAACCAATTAGTTAAAAACTGAAAAAAAGAGTTAGGCCATTTTTTATTTATTAGTTATTGTTTTAATTGAATGCTACATTTTACTGTGAGTTTCATTGCAAAGCGTGCTTCAAGAAATTTTCAGAAACAAAAAATGAGCATAATAATAATATTGATTATGTGACCATATTATTGTGCACTGCAATATCCTGTAAAATTTGACAATTGTTATTATTTAACATTGAACAAGCTCGGGTTCAGAAGAGCGGCTAGTTTTTGAAATTCATTAAACCATCGATACCCTTTTAGCAGCACATAAGGATTTTTAATTGATACATTTTTTTTTTCACTAGGAGTAAAAAAAAAGCAAAATTGTAAAGCATATGGATTAATTTTTAATAAAACAGGTGCATAAGCCCCATAGGCCTCTCTTTTATTGTTACACATATGCCTTATGTGTAATAGGCCCTCCCATAGGAGGGGTTATTTTTTATCTCCTCCTTTTATTGTCACACATAAACAGTCTGATTTTTAATATAATGTAAAAATGTGCATAACCTTAAAAAGTGCTAGAGCTCCGTGAGCTCCTATGAAAATTAAGCACTGCTCATACATAAAAACAATCAAAATCAACGTGAGTTTGTAAAATGACTTCATCAATTTGGATTTATATTTGCTGTGTTACATAAACTGAGGCAGTTACAAGCAAAGAAATGATAAAAACGCGTCTTTTAAGTACACGTATGCATAGTTCAAATCGTAGGTAGACTTTCACTGTTTTTCTCTCTCTCCTAAAAGTGTAGCAGCAACTTCTAGTGATGCTATTAGCACCACTTGCTCCCAAAACAAATGATATTTTCTGCTATCATTAGTTATCCAGAAATTTTTACTTCAGGCACTAACATGAATTTGCTTTCAGGTGCTTCAATTAGCTTCCTTGAACTTAAAGAATTCTTTCTCTAGATCCTTTGGTTCCATGATTACTCTCGTTTTAGCACAATTACAGCATTTTAAATTTAGAAGTATTTTTCCATCAGTAACAATTTAGGTAAAAATATTAAGAATCACTTATAATACTATAGTTATCAATGTATGTTCGAAAATATTGCTGGCTTTCCGGAAATTGATTAAATTATAATTAAATCGGATTCGATTGGCCATGGGAAAGGAAAATTAGAAAGTTGTAAAAGTAGCGAGAGAGCACGCCAGCAATATTTCGGAATATCAGGAAATTTTGAGTCTCTGTTGCGTTGTAGCAGATTATCTGGCGTATTGTTATTAGAAATGTGCCTCCGGCAGAAAGATAACATCTATGTCTTTTAAATCTCCATTTCATTTCAGGAATAATACCACGCTTTGAACTTTAAAATAACCACCTCTACCTCCAAAAGTTCCCATTGGGAGTCAATGGTATAAACAGATGTTAACAATCTTGCTAAAGTTTCCTCCTCAAACCTAAAGGAAGTTTCATTTCCTCTGAACAAATGCGATGTGCATTTTGGGTAGTTGCCCCAAGCACTGGCGTGTGATATTCTCTAAATTCATGGGAGAAGAATATCAAAATCCTTCTGTGTTCACACGAATTAGGGTACATCGTGGACTAGGTATAGTTTTAGCAATTGGATTTTGTGTGTTGTTCTCGGAAATATGTTTCAAATAACATAATTCTTCTCAAATATCCATCTAGCATGTGAAAAGGAGGAAACTGAAAACATTTTAATCGTTCAAATATTTTCTCTGAGACTCCTCTTCTGAGCGTAGATGCGGCTATCTCAGAGAAATTCCAGTAGATTAGAAAGTTTTAAACATTTCTACTGTAAACAACTACTATGCTCATTTTAAAATCATTGCTGTTCCTAATCGCCTAATCTTTCAAGCAAACGTCATTGATACCTTATTATTTCAGTATTTTTTAATTTATTTTGATATTTGTATATTAATAAAAATGGTAACATTTAACGTCTATAATTATACTATAATAAAAAAATATTTAAACGCTATTTTATTCATACTTTAAAAAAAAAAGTATTTGATATGTATTTTATTTAAATTAATGATGTAAGGTTATGAAAAAAGTATACAATAAATTACACATACAACAAGTGTATATATCTCCTAAGTAGAGTCAGTTGTATAAATACTTTGATTTCAAACTTTCAAAAGAATTATTGAGACACGCATTGTGCTTCTCATTTGCTGTGTATATTTGCAATTTTCTAATTTTTTTATCAAGACTAAACATTTTACCTCCTCCAAAATGACAAAACTTAGGAGAGTTATGAATAACAAATACCCTTTTTAATTTACTTGTGTTTCATCTATGCTATTTTTAATAACGTCATAGGTTTAATATAAAACAGACCAAAAAAAAATACTGATTTCTTAATATGTAAAATCAAACTAAATACTTAATTGAGTAGATCAATGATTTTATATCAAAGTATTTAGAAAGTAACTTGTTAAATTTATGAAATAATATCTATAGTTCACTAGAAATGTGGAAATTTGGTTAACAAATCAAATGTTGAGGAATTCTTAAAACTTTGCTTTAAAGTAAACACAATTTTACTCTTACAATGATTTCAAATATTATTTTCAATTAATTAGAAATAAAAAAGCAAGGATTTTGAATCTAAAAGTGGATTAACACTATCATTACCGAAAAGGGTGACTAACTTAAGACAAAAACACAGTTTGTAAACTTACATCAGATGCCTGCATCAAACTTAGTTTATCTCGTACCGTAGTAATTTCTGTTAAAATTATTTATAAAAATTAATTACTTCAGAAAAAAATGGTTGGTTTCCAAAAATATATTTAATTTTTAGCCTACTTTAACGTAGTCTTTCTTGTTTTAACGATTAAAAAAAAGTGTAAATACTGCTGACTGTATCTAAAAATTATCAGTAAGAACAAAATTTTTTGCAAAATTAACTTAAGGTGCCTGCCTACCTTCGGAGGGAATTTTTTGGAAATATTATCAAAAACTATTTTTTAAATAAATTATATGATAGAATTTGTTTTTAAAAAATGGAGAAAACACCAAAAATAACTGCATCATTTTTAAATTTTGTTTTTTGAGGGAAAACATATGTGAAAATAGCAATAAAACGGTATTTTTGCAAAACATCAAAACTCAAGTTCAAATCAAGATTTTTCTGTTCTGTAATTTTTTTTTGTCATTAGTGACACCCATTGCAGGGAATGACCCTTGCTCATAAATGTAAAGACACAATTTAAAAATTATGAAAGTGAACATTTCTATAAATTAAGAAATTGTCGAAATATGACTAATTTTAACATGCTACACATTACAAATCATTAAATAATGATGTTCCAATCATCAGAGAGAGTCATTCCCTAAATCAACTCATTAGTATTGACAAAAAAAAGTTACAGAATATTACAAACATAACTTTTTGAGTTATGCTGTTTTGCATTAAATCAAAACATTAAAAATTCAATTTCGAGAAAAAGGCAAAGGAAAGATGCTTCCGGTTACTAAAACCCTTAGACATTTAATATTAACCCATTAATGCCGACTTCGAAAACATCAATAAGACTTTCGTTCAAGTTTTAAGCTTATTATCTCACACGTTTTCGACAAGGGTGCGAAACTTATATATAATATCCTTTCTGTGAGTTTTTACCATGTGAAATGCACAACTGTTAGACTGATAGAGCCATGTAAGGACAAGTTATATTTCTTTTCCGTGTTGGTATATTTTTGTAACAACCGGCATTAATGGGTTAAAATGCCTGTAGCTTCGGTTCTAAGCAAGATAGAAGCAAAATTCAAACTGGTTTGGAAAGCTAAGAATTCACACTTCAATACTAAATCATAAAATAAAAATTCATTTTTTGACCAAAAATTGCATTTTAAAGGTAGGCAGGCACCTTAACCATCTGACGGTTTTGGACGTCTTATCACGTCCATTTCGCATGTAATTCTGGAACTACCGAACACACACACACCATTTGCCTTATGAAAAAACTCAAAACTCTTTATATAAAACTCAGCTAAACGTTTTATAGGAACAGCGGGGTGATTTGAAGCAAAACTTCCTGATCATACAAAGAAATTCTTCATAAATATACCGTCAAGAATTTTTGGCAGTTTAATTTTTTCAGAAAGGTAATATTAAAAGAGGTAGAAAACAATTTTTTTGTCATTCTGGAAACTCTATTGGCCCTTTCGTGGAAGGCTGCAAGCGGGACGCTAAAAAAACATCAAACTTTCATGGTCTGTAAAACTTTGTATGCAAGTACAGACCCCTTTATATTTTGAATCAACGAATAGTGTTTTTTAATTACGCATATATCTAAGCAACAGAGTACCACATTAGAAGAGACAACATATTTTAATTGTGGCATAAAAATTAAAAATCCTTCATAAAGTCATAGTATAAGGATTTTCAGGGTGAATCGGAACACTTTGTTCTGCTGTTCAAATTTAAACTTATTTAAAGGAAACTGTTTGAAAAATAAGATTCTAACCCCAATTCTTCTAGCCAACACAAGGACAAGGATTTAGTATTACTTTTTATGCCTTCTCGTAAGCAATTAGATCTTAGAATGACAGAAAGTTGCAAATTTAAAAAGATTTTTCCCCCAGGAAACTTCTTTTACTTAAAGTACATGAGGGAAAGTCATACAGACTTTATGCAGCAAAAGTCCAGCAAACAGACAGTGATGAATAAGCGGGAACATCTTATAGGACTATCCCCGAAACCCAGAGGTTTCAAGAAACTAAAGAAAAAGCGGCGTTCATCCCAGAAGATGTTATAAAAAAACTTAAGTCACAACTGCTAATTTTAAGAACAAGTACATATTTGTTGACGACATGAGTGACTTTAATTTATGTTAAATCTTTGTATTTCAATTCAAAAGTATTTCTTAAAATTAATTTCAATTTTTCATAAGTTCAAAATTATTCTGAATTTTGACGAATCATAAACGTTTACTGGTATAGAAATAAACTTAGTTCTAAGTTACCCCCATCAATATTACTCATGTTTGTGAGACCTATTACAGGTTAAATTGAAAAAAATAAAATAAAATTTTAACATGTGTTCCGACTGACCCCTATCAGCGGGGTGATTTAGAACACAACTAAATTCCTATACATATAATGATAACTGTTCAAAATGTTTTTGTCTTTGCTTGGAATATCAAAAGCAAAGCAAGACCGAAGTTTTTACCCAAACTAACTACTTTTTTTACAATCAAAGCTGAAAAGTGTACTGATTCACCAAATTTTACGGTATTATTATTATTATTATTATTACAGGAAAAACAATTAAAAGCTAATAAAACTATAGTACATTATTTTAGCGGCTTATAGTTTTTTTTTTTAAAGTTTCTTTATTATGATAGAAATACTTTAATGTTTAGTACTTTAATAAAATCCTCTTATGATGAACATTAAGGAATCGGAAATTTTAGTCGTTGTAACAGTAATTTCGTTGTAATATAGTTCAATCAATAAAATGGAAATTAAAACGAGGCTGAATATTTACATTGATGAAACGGATCTTTTGCTGCATTGTTTTAAAAAAATAATCTTAAGATTAAATTTCCTTCGTCATAATAATTCAAATCAGAAATTAACATTCCCATTCACAAGTATTGACTAACCATAACTCCATTAATGAAATAGAAATGCATATTAACACTTTGAAAATAACTGCATTTTTTCCTACCAATTGCAGCATTTATGAATTAAGTAAATATTTACCTAGAAATACAACTTGAGATATCTATGAGATATTCTATGTGCCATCTACTTCATATGCCTTCACATCCTAGAATAAACAAAGTACTATAAGCATAATTAATTAAATTTAAATGCATATACGCATATTTTTGTTTAATTTTACAAGTAAATGAGTAATTATAAAAGCTGTTTTAAGTTTAGTTTAGGGGATGTAACTGGTACTAAAAATTTTAAAAACGAATATTGAAAAAAAATAGGCAATCTGAATGTATTTTTAGTTTGTAGCTTCCATAAGTAGAAAAAATGTTTTTAATAAAAATTGACGGGGGGAAATAGAAGCGAATTAACTTGATTTTTTATATAATTGAAAAATATTGTACAAAAATGTCGCACATTGGGGAAAAAACTGAGTACAAAATATTGTATTTAGAACTAATATTATATTAGAAAAAAAGGTGGAACTCATTGAGACTTAATGTCTATAATTCTATCAATACATTTTATGAAGTTTTCATATTTACTTACTTTCTTTAAAAGTGAGTGATATTTCATTTCAAAAAAAATCCTTACTGGAAAAGGTATATATGTGCAAAATTATAATGGAGTGTAAGAGAATTGCGAGTGAAATGTTGCTGATTTTAAAGATTTGGGGTCAACAAACGGGAGGGTAGGTTCTCTAAGTTTTTGACCCAAGTAGCACACTTCGTCTTTTAAACGTTGTAAAATGGTTATTAAAGTTGTGACAACCGCTTAAAAACGCTTATAAAACGTTTAAAGGTTATTTGTGCTATCTGGGGACAAGGTTCATGTAAATGGAGAAATACGTCATGTCCAAAGTTTGAGAAATGTTTTTGATGAAACACTGTGCATATGTACTTGAACCAAACAGCCGAAGACAATTTATATCGCACTAATATTGAAAGCTTGAAAAAATGAAAAAAATAAGCCTATTCTTGCATATTTCTGTGGTAACCTGTCTAGTGTTGAAATGTATTGGTAACGCAAATCAAATACATTTTTTACTCAAAACAAAAGAAAAGAATAAGAAAACGAGTTTGTGTGCCCGAGTGTACCAAATCGAGCAGTCTTTACTATGCGCATGCGTATTACACTCCTTTTCAGACGGAATCGAAGTCGTGTGGAAAATAACCAAAATGACGTGCATATGCACTATGGCGCAATAAAAAAAGGTAAAAAATGTCCATTGTGTATTTTTTGTAAAGTTCTCCTTTAAAAGTTTTTTATCGCATTGATCTTCGTAGCTGTAGTGAACATTTTTACTGATAACGGTATGGATCGTAAACTGACTAATGAAACCTGTACCTATTGTTTTTTTATAACACAATAAACCACTTTTGATAATCAAGAGAAACAGTTAATACGCGCCGGGTATTATATATATATACTTTCTCTTTTTTATTTTATGTATTATTTTCAAATATTCTAAATTTTTTAAAATTTATTTTTTCGGATATAAACAATTCAGAGAAATCATTGACAGATGGATAAAATGTTATTCGAGATAATTTTGTCGGTGAGGACATACATTTAAAATCTCACGTAATATTTCACATAAATAGAAAAATAGGTTAAATGAAAATTATGGTAGCTATCAAAGATCATTTGTCCGCCCAGATAAAGCCTCTTTAATCACTATCAATTTTTTATAAGTATTCGAAAGACGAATTTGCTTTTAGCGTCTACTTTCTACATTGAAAACCAAAATTAGATATATAGCACCGTTGAGATGTGAAAATTTTATGTAAAAAAATGATGGATAAAACAAACTTCGGAGCATGAGTTGGATTCTGAAATCCCCCCCCCCTCTCTTTTTTTTGACATGAGAAAGTATAGGAACATTTTCGGGAAAACGAAACTTAAAAAACAATGGTATAAAAATGAGAAAAATAATCGATAGTCTTGTGTCTTAGATTTTTTAAAAAGTAATATAGATTGCACATCAATACCTTGCAAGGGCATATTTGCATAAACTTGATTCGGAATTAAAATTTTTAAGAAAAAAAATTCTTAATTGTTCCATTGATTTCAATAGCTTTAACTCTATCAAAAGCTTCAATATATTTACTATTTTTTGAAAGTAATGCATTTTGGACGAATTTATAGTAGTAATACTTCTTCTTTTTTGACATTCGCATAATCAGTCATGAAGTTTCCAAAGTCCCAAGGGGTGACCTTATATGAAAGTTCAACTGTGTGTATATATATATATATACAGGGTGTCCACTCCAATCGTGGACCAATAGCTAATTTCTAAACCGTTAGAGATAAGCATATAGTTTATTTAGGAAAAAATCTCCAAATTACGAAAGGAATTTTGGGTCTATTCAATGTTTTTCAAAAAATCAAATTTTGAAAGAGTTACGAAATTTAAATTTTTATACAGCCCCCCAGTCCTATCAATCATATTTAGTAAAACATTCTTGACACTGTAACGTTTAAAACTAAAAAAAAAACACTCTTCTACCACAAAAATTGACCGAGTTATGACGTTTTGAAAAATCAAGATTTTGCATTATTTCAAGACATCATCGAGAGATCGCTCAAGGGACCGTATGCGAAATCCTTCAAAATCTTGATTTTTCAAAAAGTCATAACTCGGTCAATTTTTGTGGTAGAACAGTGATTTTTTTTTAGTTTTAAACGTTACAGTGTCCAGAATGTTTTACTAAATATGATTGATAGGACTGGGGGGCTGTATAAAAATTTAAATTTCGTAACTCTTTCAAAATTTGATTTTTTGAAAAACATTGAATAGACCCAAAATTCCTTTCGTAATTTGGAGATTTTTTCCTAAATAAACTATATGCTTATCTCTAACGGTTTAGAAATTAGCTATTGGTCCACGATTGGAGTGGACACCCTGTATATATATATATATATATATATATATATATATATATATATATATATATATATATATATATATATATATATATATATATATTTATATATATATATATATATATATATGTATATATATATATATATATATATATATAGATATATATATATATATATATATATATATATATATATATATATATATATATATATATATATATATATATATATATGTATGTATAATTGTACACTTAAGACTTTCCCACATAACTGGGTGTCTAATCAGAACTTGCAGCAGATGTTTGAAAATGCAACGGAACAAAAAAAAAAGCACTAATGCCTGGCAATCATTTGAGTGGAACTTAAAAGGCTTTCTGCATGATCTCTTTAATGCAATATTACAAAAGGTAGAAATTACAGGGGGAAAAAATTCAGCAGTGGAACTATTACCACCGAAATAGTTGTTAAATACTCATGGCCCGGAACGCTTTACTCCAATTGCGCAAACAAGATGCAGCCCCAACCATGAAAACGTGCGTTGCATTTCAAACTAAAGAAAAAAGAAATTATCACGAGTTTTGCACACCTGATGGGAACAGCTTTCTGATGAAATAACCGCTGAATCTTTTATTAAACCTGGTCGCTGCGCCACTATGCCTTCACAGAACCGGTGGCAATTAAATTAGCAGTGTTACCGCTAAATTAGATCTTGTGTCAAACATTGTCGTGTAGATTGCAGGGTGTAGGTAGCGGTGCTCGGAAATTCGTGCGTTTCTAAGTTCCGTTATTATCTCTCAACCTGTGAATCAGGATTACGCTTTGAATAACGGGGAAGTTTGCAATGAAATTGATTGTGGTTTGGTACCAGCTGAGTGGAGCTGGCAGGATGGAAGTTTCTGGGTCAACTTGCTGAGACGGTTCGGGAATTTTATTTTGTTGTTGCAATGGGAATGTAAACTGCGCTCTCCTCATTCAAAGTTTATTTAATTTGAAAGAGAAAAGGTTGTAATACATCTATAAATCTATATTTTACGTATATATATATATAAACAATAGTGGACTTTATTCTGGCCACTATTCATTTTTTTTTAAATTTCAGCATCTAACATTGTATAACGAAGTAATAAATTTATTCATTTCACTTAAATCATTTATTTATAACTTTTCTAATATGCATACATTCATTTCATAGGAATATGACATTTATTTTGTTTCGTTTTATTTTTAATGCAAACTACAAACAAAAATTGTTTCCAAATACATTTTATTTTATTTAAATAAGTAGCTTTGGCAACGAATTATGATATAGTTTTAGCTCAAAACCGATCAAAATTATTGATTCCATATTGATTACTAAATAGTCCTTTAATATTGTGAAAGTGTATTATGTTATTCTTATTGAAACATTTGCCATTCTTTAATAATTAGAAATAAAAAAAAGTATATAATATTCACATGAAACGAATACATATATATTATAGAAATAATTTATAATATAATTATAATTGATTTAAGTGCAGTAAATAAAACTAATAATTCATTATACAATGTTTAATGATGAAATCTTTAAAAAAATGAACACACCGTGGAACCTCGGTAACTCGACACCCCAAAGGATCACGAAAATATGTCATGTTAAGCGGGTCTCAATTTACCGTTGCTCCATCATTTCAACTAGTGTAGTTTTTCTCTATTGCTTATTTACTAGTGCGTACTATCAACGTTATAGAAATTAATTTCAGTAAATGATTTTTTTTCCTTTTTTTTTAAATTTAAAGAGAAGGTAACAGAATAAGTAGGAAAACTTTAGATACCTTATTTGGAATAAATCCATAATTATTGAAAAGAGATAACAGTTATTTGTCAATCAGGTCTAGGGTCATTCAATAGTGGCTAACGTAACATTCAGAGCTGATTTTGTAACTGTTTTTACTTGTAACCTAAAGAATAAAAAATAGTTTTTAGTTATGCTGGTGGATTTACAGTGTACATAGTTTCTATGTATCATTTCTACTAAGAATTTAAAACAAAATTACCGACAGTAGACATTTTTTCAACCAAAATAGCAGCGTGACTAACGTAACATTTTTTTCAAACCTAAAAATTAATGATCATGTTGTGAGGCAAAAATTTCTCAAAGTTAAGCAAGTGTTAAAAATTGAATGATATATTTGAAAAATGTGTAAAGTTGTCTTTTAAAAACGTAAAACACATTTATTAAATCTTAATGTTTTTTAATGTCAAACTTTTACTCAAGATGGAGTGTGACTAACGTAACCATCGAATAACAAGCAGTAGACATACTACAAACTATTTATTATAGCTTATCTCAGTGATAATTGCAATACTTTTTCAATTTTCTTAACTTCTTATGTTGTATGATTTTTATTTATTTATTTATTGATACTTTTTTCACTTTAGTATTTTTTTTTCTTCAGCTGAGGTTGACATTTCTATGGAATGACCATCTATTAAAAAGAAAAGCAATACTCACGCTTATTTGAAAAATATATTTCGCCCTGTCTTGTTTCTCTTGCGGATTTCTCTGTGTGGATTCATTTTTATAACCCCTTATTAACCATGAGACTAAAGAAATGTGTAGCTGACCCAGTAACCACAAAACTCTCAGTAATAGTCAATGTTAAAGAGTATCGGTAGCAAAAAATGAGCTAAAGTAGCGTATCATGTTAGAGAGGTTTTCACCCATTTAAATTAACATTGGACCAACCATTGGAAAAATAAATGTTTTACATTGTATAATTTTAATTTGAGGATTACTATGTCAAGATGTTTTATTTCGCTAAAAATACATTTAAAAAATATCATCGTTTTATACGTGTAATTAAGTAATGGTTTAAATAGTAAATGCATATTAACTTGTGTGCACCTGTTTCTGAGTACATTACTTGTAGTATGCAAGCTTAAGGCCAAAAAGACGGCAAAACGCGTTATTTGCCCGTCATGTCACGAATGAAATTGCTCAAACTAGATACCTCGTAATTAGAGGTGGTACATTACAATTCTGTTACGCTTAAGAATTTTTTTTCACTTGATAACAAATTAAAAAATATAGGTCAGTATAAGAAAATTACCGTATTTTTCGGCGTATAAGGCGCACCCAATTTTAAGTTAAATCCCCCAATTTTAATTAATCTTAAATTTATGCTGTATAAGACTTATACGCCGAAAAATACGGCACGTGCCCTTTTGCTGTTTGAATGTTTTAAATTTATATCTTGTATATTTCTTCCGAAAAAAAAAACATTGTCTCGATTCAGACAATGTAGAATATACAGTATAGAAAACGATCTCTATATGTATAGAATACAAGTTCAGTTCAGTAATCCCCCTATTCATTGACCCTATGCAGTGAATTACTAGAAAATATTCCTGGCTTCTATAATATGATAACAAGTGTAGGATCTAGTGTCTATTTATGAGAGTTACTTAATACTAAAAATGTACGGTATATTAAGCGATTCTTTATTCTCTGAGACGAAGCATAGCTCGAACAAGTTTATTTGCCAATCATAAATGTATAATTTGTAGAATTCCTACGTTTTATTAAGTTTTTCGTCATGTTTATGCTTTTTTTGCGTTCTTAAAAATATAAATATGTTAAAACATATTTATGAGTAGGATAATTTTCGAAGTCCCTAAAATAATACAACTACATCAAATAATAGAAGTGGAAACACTAGATTACTTTCATGACTGTTTAAACTCTGGTACTTCATTAGTTGCGCTTCAATTTATACAGGAAATGTTTAAACTTTGATATAGTTAACGTCACTAGTTGACATTTTGTCCTGCCAGAGAGCTCGCTTGTTAAAATGAGACAGATGATAAATGTCTGCAATTCAAGTTCTGTCTGAAGACTTGAGTAGTTTATAAAATTTAATATTAAAAATGTTAAGGATTTAGGGTTATATACATTCACATGGTCGAATCCTGATTTAGCATTGAAAAAATGCATTATTTGTGAGAGGATGAACTCGAGTTATAATATGAAATGTTAGGTAAAGACATCTAAAGAACACACAACTTTTATTTGTTTCTTAAAACGTTGATTCAAAAAGTGACTCTTCAGAAAATACAGACAATTAGAAAAAAAAGAGTCAAAGCAAAATAAATACTATAACATGCTTAATATTATATTAAATTTAGAGCAAATGTTACATAAACAATAAGATAACGGTACTCGCCACGGTGTACATACCTCTGTATAAGCATTTTTTTTAGAATTAATTACCTCTTTAAAATATAAATTCAATCTCAAAAGCAAGAGAAAGACATAAAATAGTTTTCAAATATTAAAAATGCATTTTTTTACCATATGCTTTCCTGTAAAAGTTAAAAACTAAAAAAAAAAAAAAAAAAAACGCGAAAAAGGTTTAATGTATCGAAAAGAAAGTTATAACAAACATTCAAAAAGAAATTAATAAATAAATAAATCGCTAAAAAATTATTTAAGAATAGCAATACTGAAAGTAGTCGCTCTGTTTATCTGTATGTCTGCCCTCCACAGCCCAATAACTTTTAAGGGAATATCCTGATATATTGAAGAAGTAAGTTTTGATCAAAACTCCCATGCCTTTTTATTTGAAGATTATTTTTCCCAAATTTTTCTGAGCTCAAAATTAATAAAAAAATTAATTAATTTGATTAAAATTTCAAGATAAAATGTTGTATCGGATGACTTTACTTTTTAAAGCTCAAATTTCTCTGAATTGAAAAGGAGGTTCCTTGAAACTCCAAAAGAAATACTCTAAAATTAGTTGCTATTTTGTGCATTTTGTTTCATGTTCTTATTACTACTTATTTTTTTTAGTCGGAAAAAAAATTCACTGCTTCTAAGTGCAAATACCGAATACAAAAACGAAATCAGAAGTAATAAAAGCAATTTTTGGAAAAAATAATTTTACCTCAGGTTTTTTAGACAGATTTTAGAGGAAACAATCTTCATTATTGCGGGTGTTGTTCATCGTTAAAATTTCTCTATATCCCATCAGTTACTTGTTTTCACAGAGAGTAGATTTCTAATTATTCTTATTCGCAATAGCCTGTAATCAATATAGCACTGTAAAAAAAAAAGAAGGATACTTCTGAAAAATATTGGGCAGCTGACGTGCTTAACTTCTTCCAGTAACTTTTATGAAAAAGATACAAGAAATCTTTAACGCCAAATAAAGCCAGTGATCTTTCTGACATTGATCTGGAATATTTCTGAAACATTCAGAAACCTTCCCAAAAAGAGCAATTTTCGTTTTTGGAGCAAATTAAGAAAATTTTAAGAAGAATTTCTGACGAGGGCGTGGGACAACCCTGATTTTCCAGAGAAGCAAATAAAGCAATTTCTCAAATGTAGCCGAAGCTAATGCAGAGTTGTAAGCAAATAACAAACTCCTTATTTGAATGCAATCATTGCAAATCTAGTACCCAGAGACTGCAGATAGCCCTCATCAAGATCACACGCAATGTGGACAAGCCTTGACTCTGACGAGGGTGCTACACTTAATTAAAACGCTTTTTTCATTTTGAAACTGGAAGCTAAACGCATACTATTTGACAATTTAGTAAGAAGTCTTCTTTCATTGAGCAAGCAGTAATTCATGAAACTTTTTTTCACAAAGATACGTTATTTTCACATTACAATGGTGGAAACCCATAAAATCCGAAATGTTCCCGAGAAAAACTTCATGATATTTCGAATTTTCTTACACAGTGTAAGTGCGTATGTGAGTAAGACTTGTGGGTTAATTTATTAAAATTCAGCAGTTCAAGAACTAATGATTGTACAGGGATAATCATAACATGCTTGAGACGATGTGGAACATTTTTGAATCTTGAAAAGCTTTTTTGATTGAGTAGCTTAAAAATCAATTACATATATTAATTCAATAATTTGTAGCAATGCACAAATACGGAAAAATACAGGTTGCTAAAATAGTTTCTTTTTTTTTACATTAGGATTGGTTATCCATAGGTTTTGGTTAGAAAACAAGTCCAGGTTTTTATCGATTTCAAAATTCTGTCTTGCACTTAATGTATGTTAGAAAAAAATAATAAAAAATATGCCTATCTCTTGTCATTTATACTATGCTAAATACTTCTAATATTCAATAGTTCAATGTATAAAAGAACGCAAATGCAATATACAACTTACGAAAGATTTATAAAAAATTGAAAATGAATATTTTGATTAGTGATCTGATAAGTAACACTGAGTTTTTGATTGAAATATAATCGCAGTTGAAATTATTTCTGTTTAACTCACTCATATTGTCAGGCGTGTTAAGACGAGCAAAATGCGATTTCAAGTCCTTTTGTCATTGTAATAAACTTAATAATTTAATCCTATATGCTAATTGCCATCATGACTGATGACAAACATTTGATCTTTGTTTCGCGAATTTTTGCTAATCTATGCAGACATATTTTCACCAGACGTTGCATTGTAACTCGACACGTAGTTCAAGTTAGAACAATACAAAGGACTTAGTTATGATTCAGGATTAATAACTCGAATGATTCCGTAAGTATAAACCTGCGTAACATTTAATTCTTCAAATTAGACTGCAACTTTGATAATCCGAACTAATTGGGAGTGCGGGGGATTCGGACTAACCAATTGTTTAGATGATGCTACTGGATCGTACTAATGACTGAAGCATGTTTGCTGTAAATGACAAATATTATGTTTTACGGTCACTGAGACTCAGCTTTCAGCTTTCACCATAGGCTGCAATAGCGGCACAACTCCAAAAAATCATGATTTGAGGTAAACGGGTTTAACGTTTCCAATGCTTAGGAAAATGCATAAGAAATGCTTTTGTTTGCTTAAACGAAGTGGCTTAAACAATGTTAGTTGTTATCGCTGCTGAAAAGAATGAGTATTTTCGTATTTACACCTGTACTTAGTCCAAAACGCTTGTTTTTTTAAGTTGTGGTTCTATTGCAGCCAATGAGAAATTTGTCTTTAAATCTTTTTTAAGTTGAAAACTAATCTTTATAATATCATGCTTTATTTTTATAATCTAGCTTTTAAATAATAATAATAATACAATACGTGGCAATATTATAGTAAACATTCACAGCAAGTACTAAAGAACAGGTCTTTAAGACAGCCAGACACTAGTTTCAATGTTGACTGGGATTATCAGGATGGGACAGCAGTAACATTCACACATTTGCGAAGTTTTTAGTAGTGTTCAATAGTTGCTTACAATTGAGAATCAGATTGAGCTGTACGGTGTTAACCTACGTCTTATTTCCAGATAGTATACACGTCATATACCTTCACACTATCACTGCATATGCAGGTGGTTAAAACTTCTAAGGAACAGTCAAAAAGCATACGTTACTTCGTATTATTGCAACACATCTTTCATACTCTTTAATAGTCTTTTTATAGTAAATAATCTGGTCATTCAGATTAATTGGAGTACTGGTGCTCGTGTTAACGCTTGTACTACAAACGTTTCTAGTTGCAAAGTCATTTTAACATGTTTTTTATGTCTCTATCATGTTATAAAATAAAAATCATGTTTGCAGTGACAAGATTATGGTATAGAACTTTGCAGCTGTAGAATGTAGTGCATATTTAGCCCTAAAGGCACCTTAATGAGTATGGATTTCTGAATTGGAAAAAATGATTTATTTAATTCACGTATATTTTTCACTCCCCTATATGTGTAAAAAGTTGATATTTTTTTTTAACTTTCGCGTAGTTTACAAAATTTTGAGAAAGTTGACAAAAGGGAAAAATTGACATTTGCATTGAAAAAAAAATTAAAACTTAACAAAATGTCTTTAATGTCTTTAATATGTTTTTAGGTAATAACTTCAATTTTTTCGTCAGGATTTAAAGCAAGAATGCCAATTTTATATAATTTTTTACCGTTTTTTTTTTTCCTTTTCAAAAATCTCTGTAGGTAAATACGTTGCTTGAGCTCATCAAAAAGACATGCATTTCTAAAACTCTGAAAGAGCGCTTTGAATTTATGCAAAGTTTTTTTCAATTTCACTTCCGTTATATGTTATAATTTATATGAGTAAATTTGATAATGATTGTTACCATCACGGCACACTTTACTAACACTAGAAACATCAGAATCAAAAGAATTAGTTACCACGACGTAAGTTCATCGCATTAATGAATTTCCCCAGGCACAAAGCTTTAAATAACGCTTATTATCAATCGAGTTCTTTGCAATTTTCAATAGTCTTCTACGCAACATGTTTAAATATTCATAATCAAGAATTATAAGCGCAGCTCAAAGCTAAAGCACTCTCCGTGAATTCCATTTGTGAACTTGTTAACTGAACTGATCCACGTGAGCGCATCACACCTTCAAGGATTTGTAGGCTCAAAAGAGTACATTTTTCACTCCCCTACATATGAGATAATGTAATATTGGTTTTAACTTTTGCTTATTTTATCGAGTTTTGAAACGTTTGACGAAAAAGGAAAAAATGACATGTATGTAAAAAAAATTATGAAACCTAAACATAATGTTTGCTATGTCCTCAATAACTTTTTAAGGTAATAACTTTCGTTCTGATTTAAATCAATTTTTTTTGTCGCTGGAAATCTCTGAAGACAGTTTTGTTGTTTGAGTACATTGGAAATAAATATATTTCCAAAACTCTGAAACAACTCATTGCATTAATGTAAAGTTTTTTTTAATTTCACTAAACACATCGGTTTTATTTATAATTTATATGAATGAATTTGATAATGATTCTTACCATTACTTTACTAACATTAAAAACATCAAAATCAAAATAATTAGTTACCACGACGTGAGTTCATCGCAATAATGAATTTCCCCAGGCACAAAGCTTTAAATAACGCTTATTATCAATCGAGTTCTTTGCAAATTTCAATAGTCTTCTACGCAACATGTTTAAATATTCATAATCAAAATAGAATTATAAGCGCAGCTCAAAGCTAAAGCACTCTCCGTGAATTCCATTTGTGAACTTGTTAACTGAACTGATCCACGTGAGCGCATCACACCTTCAAGGATTTGTAGGCTCAAAAGAGTTATTGCTCCTTTCAGACCGGGAGACATTTATCTAAAGAACGGCAGCGTGAAAGGATTTCTGGAATGAATTTCGATCCTGATCGTCAAGCCATAATTTCAGAGCTGGAATTAAGATGTATAATTCTGTCTTTCGATGTTTCTAGGAGATCCTTGTTTGAAGGCTGTTTGGATATCACATCTTCTTAGCAGTACTGGCGTTTCGTTTCAAGTGCAAAAGCTTGGGTATAGCTATTTTAATCAGGAAATTTTATTTAGTTGTAGACAAAAAAATATTACTGTATTATAAGGATATAGAATCTAAGGTAATAACTTCAATATTTCATGCGTGCTCATTATGTATTAAAAAGTAAGAATTATATTATGAAAAGGTCAGATACTTGTTCTTAAACTTCGTAATTAAGTATATAAACGTTATTTTTAAAAACACAATTCAAGTACTTTGTATATTAAACAACAAAAATTAATAGATATTTTAGTCATCTCTTTAGTGTTTCATCAATCACTGAAAAAAAATTGTCAGTAAATGATAGAGTTGTTTTGCCTTAATCTCAAGTGGCAACTAGAATTCATTACATATAGGAGAGAAGATAGTCAGGAAATAGGTAAAACCGAGTTGGCTCTGCACTACCTATGTCCTTAGCTGCGGCAAAGTCAATGTGGACAGACGATCTGAAAGTGAAGCATTTAATAAAGGAGCTGCGTATACCTTTAAACTGGTAGCTAAAAATATTTTCCTCAACTGTGAAAAGTCCGCATTCAGGCAACTTGTACCGATTCAGGAAACTCTTTCGCAAAGGAACCTGAATTTCACAGAACATTGTTGGAAACCCGTAAAATCCTAGAACGTTGCCCGGAAATGAAATTTTCTTGCAAAGTATAGAAAATCCAGGATGTGGGCAACGCGTATGAGTCTAGTTGTCCTCCAATGGGGTGACTGTGATTAGTTCTTTCTTGGAGTGCAGTCAAAGCGGGGTGATGAATCGTAGAATAAAGAAACTATTAAATTTTAAAAATAAGAAGCCAAATGAAAAGAAAAAGGGTTTTGATAGGCAATCTAGGCATGTGAACTAATTTCCCACTAATTTCCTTAATCGTACGTTGCCTATATTTTGCAGCGAAGCGTTTGACTCAAAAGCTATGACGCAATTTAAAGTTAATTTTATGTATTAAGATTAGTCAAAAATTGCAACTGTGCATTCTAAATTATTACAAGCTATTACAAATATATTCGCTTCATTAATACAAATGAAATTTGTTTCTTATTATCTTAATCGAAATCGCCATATTGCCTCTTAATAAAAGTCATCTTGTCGAAGCATCTGGAATTCTGCAAAAATACTAAGTATATCTGAAAAAGGCGTCCAATTAGCGCTGCTGTATGATCTCTTAGCGCAATTTGTTTACTTCTGGCGTTGTTTAAACTAGTTGGCAAAGTAAATTTTGAGCTTTATGATTGCGTTTGGCAAGCAACCTTATGCGTTTAATGTCGACGGAGAAAACATTCATAGAAACAGAACACTTTAGAGATTGTAGTTTTTTTTTCTTTTTTTTAAATATGTTTTAGGATTTATTTTCATGTTTGGAACTAATTTTTCAATTAAACTTGATAGTAAAACTAATTGGTTATTCAATATTTTCTGCCCAATAAAAATTACTCTCATCATAATTTTGATGCTTTGCTATAGAACTGATCAAATTTCAACTCCCCTTGTAAACAATATTGATACTTAGACTTGATCCTCATTTTGCATGGCTGTCTTATTAAATTCCATAACACAGCAACGAAGAGAATGGTCTTGCTTATGTTTCTAATTATTACGACTACATTAATCATATGATATCCAGAACTAACTGCCTATGCTTAAGTGTTGCATAAGGTTGTTGTGATAGACATATTGAAGGAAATAACGTTAAATTTTTCAGTAGTTTTCAATTTAATTGCATGGCGATTATAGTTTTACTCGTGTGTCATTATTTTCTGAAATTTTACATAAGTACTTTTAAGCAGTATTTTATTAGCGTTAAAATGCCATTGTGGAGAGCATTAGCCATTAGGTTACGTGCAATAATAGATACAGCATGTTAAACGTGTTTGGTGCTTATGAGAACACTTTAAAATTTTCGTTTCTATAGTCTCATGATACAATCATTTCAGCAAAACGTGTTAATCAAAAGTTAAGTGACATAAATTTAGAAATATCTTAAAAAAAGGAAGTAAAGAAAAAAAAAACTCTGCAGAACATTATAAACATATTTTTGATAGTAAGAATATATGATATAAAGTACGCAATTTTTACTGCAACACGTAAAGAAGAGTGCGTAAAGAAGTCGGAAGGGTAAACGCGTCATATTCCGTCTTCATGTTTCTCTGCACTTACGCTAGGCGTCGCCACTAGTGATATTTTTTATGGTTACTACAATACTAAGGCAGGAATTCAAGTGAAACACGGACGATCGAAACTCACCAATGCAATCGCAAATTCCCAAATTTGGATTCAAGTGAAACGTTGCAATCGCTACGAGATGCGATTCTAATGTAATTCGACTTCCAGTAGCGATTGTAATTTGCGATCGCCTCGAAGCGATTGGAATGGTGTTTCACTTGAATTCGGCCCTAAGAACACTAGTAAGTTGTAGTGTCTTTTAAGTTTCGTACCAAAGTAAGTTTCATGTGTCTTGTCCGCGACGTTGGCTGTTTGGAAGCACTTGCTCTCAGTTCTAAAAAGTGAGTTATCGTATTACTATGTGTAAGTGCTTTTCTGGATACATTACAATATTTTTAATAATTGAATCTGACATGTTTGTTTATGGCAAGCTATAAGCTGAATGATCAGAGTGTTTTGCTGTGTTCGTCCCCTACCAAGATCTGAGCGAAAGCGAGAATAATGACGATGCTGAAGTATGTTCCAAGCGGCAAAGACTTTTTTCTGAAGACAAACACAAATAAATATAGGTGCGTTCCACTCTAAGTGCCTCGGTGCTATCTAATTAATATAAGGGTGTTCTACACTGAGTGACTTAGGGCTTGAGTTACTTATTATTATAAATTCTTATAACAAATTTTTTATTGTGTGTGTTAGTAACTATTGATTGCTTATATTAAACTACCTATGATCTGCGTTTGTTATTTTTTTCCCTCTGAACTCCAAATTATCAGTTTTTGTAAAGATGAAAGTATTTGACACTGAACATCGTACTTTTCGCTCTCGTTTATATTACAGGTATATCAAACGGAAAACTGGTGAAGCACCAAAAATAAGAATATTAACCTCGTAAACTATTATTAAAGAAAAAAATCTCCTCACGCCGTATTCAGTGGATATAAACACAGACTTAGGAGCTGTCAAATTTCAAGATGGAGAGAATGGTTTGTCCGTTTTCATTTCCCCCTCACCTGGCGACAACGCCATTCCTTAATGTAAAGAATAGGTTTACAAGAGCAGCTATTTTTTTTCAGATCATTAGCTTGACTAAGGGCGGAAAAACAGTTTACATTTTAATATTTTCTTATTTATTTATTTATGTAATTTTTATTCAAGTGCGCGAGAAATCTATTTCAGTTAATCTTTAAACTTTACGGATTAATCCCAATCCGAATAACAGAAAACTAATAATAAAGATATCTGTATGCTCATTTTACTAGTAACGGTTATCTTATGGCAGTACGAAGTATTTCTTTACTTGTAGCAACGCATTTTTCTTTCTTTTTTTAATCATAATTCATAACAAGCAATAAATTGTCATTTCTCAAGCAGAAAAGTTTCTGCACAATCACCACCTAGTCATTTGTCACCAAAAGAATACAAAACCTTAGATTATATAATTTATGAAAAGTGTCCTCATTACATTCTGTCTGTTCAGTTTGTTTCTAAGGTAACACACGAAATGATTTAATAATTTACGACAGCTGTCAGCTCCCGCTTACGAAGTGGGCGCAATATATCCAAATCAAATGCACTTGTTCGGCATCATACTGAATTTGACAATAATTGTCATTTACTGAACTCTGCTGAGAAATATAATTCAGATTTTGAATTCATCTGCAAATGTATGATACTCCATGACGGCACATGCACAATTAGTGTATTTAAAGTTAAAAATTAAAAAAGTTTAGGTACTTAATTTTCTTGCATATTTTAATTGCATTATAAGCTTAATATTTTAATCTTAATTTGCCCCAAATTTAGTTTTTTCCGTTAGAAATTCATTTTTATTTAATTGTGTGCACAAATACTTCTGTTTTCAAATAAATTATGTTCAATTACACTACAGTTTATAACATCCTTCTTCTCAGTAAAGGTATGAAAACTAGACTAAACTCCTAATTTTTAATGATAATTAGTTTTCGTATTCATTTGTGGGACTAAAAATTGTAGATTTTCAGATTTTACTTTAAATTGAAATGTATTTTTAGACCTGAATTCAAATAATTTTCCTCTTTCTAGAAGAGTGCTTTTTTATTTATCCGATGTTTCACTAATCTATAGATCGCATTAGTTATATATTTTTTCTTTTATTATTTTTTTTTTCACTCCAATTTTTAACGAAATTTTCCAATAAATTTCCTATTGAAGGGACTATTTCAATGTATAACTGTAACTTTCTTGCTAATTAAAAGGCCTGTGTTTTTGTTCTTAAAATAAATTCATTCGATCTTTTTTAGCAGGCCCGTCATTTAGGGGGGCAGGGGGGGGGTCAATTCCCCCCCCCTGGCTTTGAGAAATCAATTTATTTACATATAAGTGGGCGTGGTTTTTAATGTTTTCTGATGAAATTGCATTGCGTGTGGACCCTTTGCCCCCCACCTGGAAAAACTTGAAATGACGTCCCTGTTTCTAAGTCAGATAGAAAGTCTATAATTAATGTTTAAAGAATCAAAGTGTTCAAAAACAAGTCTACCATTTTCGGTTACATTTCTTTTAAAATTTGGCACCACATCTTTAGGATCATATGGCTTCAGCTTAGGGTTCTTTTTTTCTTCAATTTGATTTCATTTTTCTATTAGTTAATTTGAAAGAAACATTTTCACAGAAATTCGCAGTTTTGAGAAGCAAAAAAAAAAATAAATAAAAATAAAATAAAAACTATTGAAAAAATAGAGTAATAAAAACAAATAAAATAAAATAAAATTAAAATTTAAACGAAAAAAAAAAACCACTTCGTACGCTTTTCAAGTAATAAATTGGCTGCCGCGTGGGGTATTTACAATAGGTCCAATATATTTTAATTAAAAAAAGGCTAATTTCAGTAACTTGCAAACCATCTTGATAAGAAAATTAAAGACTATTTTCAGATCAGTACTGATGTTAATAAGTTAGCTAAAAAGATTCCCCCTAAGCATGAAGATTTTCCCTTCGATTTAGGAGATCAGATAGTCCTTTAGTTTTTGCGCACGCGTGAGCTATATATTCAACATAAAAATTAGAGTAACAATGTGATGCACAAGAGTAAAGCTTGATCTTATATTTAATTGCTTTAAGCATCGAAAGCTGCTACACCAAAAGATTCGTTTACATAATATTTACCACTTGTCTTAGTACGCATGTTCAAGTGTGGTATGTGAGACTTCTACACTGTAAAAAATTAATGTTGTTTTTACAATATAATACAGCTAATTTTACAGCAATTTTACCGTAATAAACTGTAAAGCTACTAGTTTTACAGTAGTAAACTGTAAAATTGCTAGTTTACAGTAATAAACTGTAAAATTGCTAGTTTACAGTTTATTACTATGCATTTTACAGTTTTAAACTGGAACCTCTGCTGCCAGTATTACATTGTTGCTTTTACAGTATACTACAGCTAATTTTATGGTAAAAAAACTGTAAAATTGTTAATTTTACAATAATAAAGTGTAAAGATGCGGTTTTACAGTAATAAATTGTAAAATAGCTAGTTTTACAGTTTTAAACTGAAACCTCTGTTTTCAGTATTATATTGTTAAAACAACAACTTACTTTTTGCAGTGGAAGTAAACAGTAAGCTTCTATAAAAATATCATCTAAAATATCATCAGAAACATGCTCTCCAGTTTCTGAAGTCATACAGTTACATTAAATTTGTATCACTTTGTGCTCAGCTTTTGGTAACAGACTGTTTATAAATGACTAACTTCATAAACACAGTGACTTTATAATTACCTTCTATTTCTTCTATGGTATAAATAAGTTCGTGCTGGAAAAATATTTTAAACTTTAAATACATACTTGGAGTTAGCGTGGAACGCTGATGTTGTAACGAGTAATTGGTTCCTTAAATGTACATTCTGTTTCAAATATCGTATGTCTTTTCAATTAGATAACAACTGACACTTTATTTTTTTATCACATGAAACCTCTTGTGATTATATTACTTTTAATAATGTTGTAAATAGGCCCGTGAAGAATTTACTGTCAAAACAGTAGTTTACAGAGAAGCAAGCTAATTAGTTTTAACTACATTCCGTAATAGTTAGTGCTAATTATATTAATGACGAAAATAGTAGAAGACATATTTTCAGTTTCATGTGTGCTTAGCTTAAGTTTTCATTAGCTTCTGTTGAAACAGTAATAATATCTTTTATAATATTTTGAAACATTTAAAAGTTTTCAGAAAAATAATATTAAAATCTATGTAGGGGACTTTAGGGGGCCCCTCTCAAAGGGATAAAAATTAAATTACTCTGCATTTACTATTTAATTTCTTTATAACATCAGTAAATCGTTTAAAACTATTTCTTAAAAAAAAAAAAAAAAAAAAAAAAAAAAAAAACGCACACTCACACGCAAAGAAAGCATAGTTGATTAAAATCATTTTGGTTTACTATCGGAGTAATATTGCAATCAGGGGTCAATGTAAAAGAATACATATTATTCAAGAGGCTCGAAATCAATGATACATAGTATCACGTTTCATAGGTTCGTTTATTAATTCTTTTGTGATAGAAAAAAAAACTGTTATTCTGCTTTGATTCATTCGGGCAATATTTCTACGTAATACCGTGCAATATTATGCCTATTTGGTAGAATAATATTGAATAATTTGACATTAAGTTTAGTAGTTGAGTTGCTTAAAATGTGGAAAAGGATATTTTACTGTCACATTCGAAGTAACTTAGTATGTAATATTTATGTACGTTAAAGTAGATTCATTGGCTTTAGAGTTTTTTTTAAACACTTTATTGGATACAAAACCTCACGAGAACTTCTTTTAATAAAAATTGTATGATATCGGGGAGGAGCACTTTTTACTTTTCTGGACTTCTAGCAAAACTATTTACGTATCCGCTCCTGTGTGTCCTCTTGTTTAAAACATTTACACGTAAAATTTCAAACCAGAAAAGGTATTTAACGGGCATGTAATGCAACAAACAAAACGCAAGAGTTGTTGTGTCAAAAAACAAAAACAAACAAAAAAAAAAATGTGTCTGCCTACAAATTGAGCACATTGCATTTTTCATGGAGATAAAATACATTATTCTTCACAAAAACTTTTAAATCCGAAGCGGGTGAAACATATTGTGCCTATAATTTCACGCGTAATGCCTTTTAATTGAATGCGAAGGCTTTTAGGAGACAAACGTTGAATTCATTTGTTAGAAAATGTGTTTCATTTAAAGAGCAAACGCTTTGCGATGAAGCGTAAGAGGGGGGAGAAGGGAAAGAGCGCGGGAAAATGAAAATACTGCATTCCTGTAGTGAAGAAAAACTGGCCGAAAGCTGCGCCATCTGTACGGAGTCAACCGAACCACTAATGGGTAAAAAATAGTAGAAGGTATTGAACGTTCATTTCTATCTCAGGGAATGCATTCCAACAATACGCTCTTCTTTTTTGAAAATATAATGTGTTTCATTTATCATTCTCACACCTTTTTAACACAAAGCAAAAGTGCTCCAGCGTAAAAAGAGTTTAAATTGAATTCAAATGCAGGCTTTTGTTTATGTAAAAGTTAAAATTTCGATTAAATTAAATTGCCATAGTGGGCTCATTGTCAGTTTCATCGTCGTGACCCCCTTATCATACGAAACTTGAAAAACTTGCACTGCTCCGACTCCAATCCCCCCCCCCCTCTAAGGGCCGGACCTTGGCATTCGTTGTCCCCGACCTCATGTCTAAATATTTCTTCAGACTTGCGTCCATAGATACGCTGTCTTCTCTCTTTCAACGGTCTTTTTTAAGTAAAAAAGAAACAAAGAAAATACGAATTACAATTTGTTAAAATAACAATATTAATTTTGTTCTAAAATTTCCCTTTAGTATGAAGTAAATTTAAAAACTCAAACTCCAGATTCAAGCTTGTTAAAAATCTCAAACGGTAAACATTGTTTTTTTCTAATACACTTACGAGATTTAAATGTTATTATAAATATTATAATTAAGGTAAACACTTGCCTGCAACAAAATAGAGAGGGAGGGGGGAGGGATTTCACTAAAGTAAGCTGAAAAAATGATATAAAATATGGTGGAAATAGTTATTGATGATAAAATAGAAGCATTAATAAAACAAAACTAAGCAAGTAAAAATCAAGACGGATGTTTATGATTTATAATAGGCAATTAACACACAAACATATGCATACAGAATATTTCCGTTTAACCTGCAAGATCTATATTTACACATCTGTTCGTCTTAGATTCGTACTTCCAATTGCAAAAATACTCAGAATAAGCTGCAGAGTTAAGATATTAAAAATTGGAAGCAAAAATACGCAGTGAAAAAATACAAAATCTAACTTTTTATACGGACTCTAGGTTCTCTAACTTATATTTAGGGTAATCAATTCAACAATTAAAATGCAGAACGTTTAAAAGATTTGCGACCAAAAGCCAAGAAGATACTCGAGTTCATAATTTTAAAGAACCGCACAGAAAATTAGTTTGGAACTTAGCACCCTTTCAGAAGAATGGCAGTTTGTCGAAGTAAAAAAAAAACGTTATTTATGTTTCTCATTGCGATTGAAAAATAAAGGCAAAGTGGTATTCTGTACGTAAAATTAAACTACAAAAGCTAGTACATTTTGAAAAAGAAAACTCTATGCGCATATAATCTTTAAGCCCTGCTAGCTCCTATATTTCCCCTAAGAGGTGTTATTGATAGCTAGTGCAAAGTATTCCAAGTCACAAAACGGTGCGCTTTATATCTCGGTGAATATTGGTTGTGCTAATGTCAAAGTTTTTGTGTTCGAATTGTTTTCTTATGCGCTTGATTTTCCGAAATATAATTAGAGGACCTAAACTCTGTATAAAGAGTTAACTTTCGTATTTTTTTCACAAAATTGTTGTTTGTTTCAAACTTTTAATAGCTTAACTCTGCATCTTATTTTGGGTATTTCTGCAATTGGAAATATGCCTCTGGGTCGAACGGTTTTGAAAAAAAAAAGATCTTTCAGGTTAAACCGGAATAAAAAGCAGCAACATTTGCAGAGATCCATTTTTAATACAGTACTAAAAAATTTAAATTATTTAAGTTGTATAGCTTAGTGAGATCAGCTGAAACAATTAATGATATGAGAATTACATTGCATTTCATTGCTACAGGATGTAGTCCAATAATTGTGGGAAAGAAATGAGAACGTGATATATGTGTCTGTGGAGCAATTAAACGTCTGCAATACTTTTATTGCTTGTTTCATTAATATTATCGCTTATTAACGTAGTTTTTCGAAAGTATTAATAGCGTATTTAGTTTCATGACTATATGTATTAATGTTATTATATTTCAACTTAATTTGTATTGATTAAAAGAGTTCTTTATTTTTTTTCCAATTTTCTTTAATTATAGTAAATATTACTCTCCAAAGGTCGCTAGTTGAATTCTTAAACAATAGATATATCAATTACGTAAGTTATAGAATATTTATGAGTTAAACTTTTCTAATGACTTTAATAACATCAAAAAATTGTTTAGGACTTAGAAGTAAAAAAAATCAGCTCGTTCGTTAGAGTTATCTAACAGTTTTTTAAGTGGCGGTGTGGATGAATGTACAGTACTTGTTATTTAAGTAATAAATGTAGAAAATAATTTAATAAGACCTTTCTCTATACACAAGATCTAAAATATTTTCAATGGCATAAAAATGCATTTCTCATTGATTGCAACTTATTTTATTATTCATGCAATTTATTAAGAAATCACTGTAGAGCTTGATAAAATCTGTGCGCACTTAAGCTGTTATAAAAAATAAAATCAATTTGACATTAAAATAAATCATTTTGGCAGAAAAAAGTAATGTAAAATAAATAATTCCATACACTTTTAACTACTATCCAATATAGTAAAACCGTTGTAAAAACGCTTTGTAGAAGAAAGGCTCCAAAACTGACATAGGCATAGTATACCGACAAACCAATACGTGACTCTTGTAGAGTCCCTTAAGTGACTCTAGTGGTGACAATAGTGGTTCTGCTGCAAGTGATTTTAGTAGTGGTGACACTTGCAGCAGAAAAGCAGTTATGTCTGTTTACTATACATACAGATGCTAACTTTTGAAAATGAAAATTTGTAGAAGAGTTTTTTTACGGGGAGGAGGCACATTTAGTAGAAAATACAACGCAATGAAAAAAATAGTTTAAATTTCCAATACGCCAAGTATAGTAGCGTTATAGCTCAAGGCTATAGTTCATAGAAATTAACTTTTTTTCGTAACAGTTGTCTGCTCTAACTATACCTACGTTGATTTCGTCTATTATGAGAAACATACATTGTTAAGAGAAAAAAACAGACAATATAATATATCAAATAATTTTAGCAAATCCTCTTTAAAGCATTTACTTTTTTCATTAAGATTGATTCATGATGCGTTTATTATAAAATTATTAGTACCAATGTTATTAATAATGCGCTATGATGCTTTAAGCTTCACATAAAATTATCCGATTGGTAAATGTATTTTTGCGTTGAACTGAAAGAGTTTATAAAGTAATTTTCAATGTTGAGAGAACTCACATTATGGTGAGCAATGTAATACGGAGAAGTAGTTCAAGTTTGCGCAGTTCTAAATTTGATATCAATGCGGCGCGCAATAAATTTCTAAATATAAACGTTCTTAGAGTGGCGAAGTTACGAGATCGCGTCTCTTTATAAAAGTACAGATTTAATTCACGCCGCAAAAATAGTTATTTCGTTTCCTTTAATGTATTTTTTACTTGAGATAAGATAATTTTTCACATGCATTTTTTTTCGTTTGGTTTTTATTTGGGAGAGAAAACATAAGTAACAAATGCTTAATATAGGTTTTACGGCTGAAGAAAATGGAATGAAACATATTCTATAAAAAGGAAGTTCGTGTATATATTTATAAAGGTTGAAAAGCTAGAAAAGTTATTTTTATTTTGTTTTCAAAAACCTGAGCATAAATGTAATTGGTCCATCAACCAAAAACAAGAAATAGTTCGACTCGAAAAATTAAGCCATTTTTGCATGTTTCATTTTTCAGTTGCCCATAAAGTATGCATATTTCATAGAAATTTTTTTAACAATTGGGTTTGCATGTTAGTAGAAAATCGATTGCTGACAGTTGGATGTATGCGTCCCGTTTTAAATTATGACTGAGATTTACGTGTCCCATTATTAACAAATATTGGTATAATTTGTTTCGCCTTAAGACTTAAATACTACTTGGTTTACAAAAAAATATACGTAAAATCTGTGTATTACGTTTTAACTCTAATCTACATTACACAGTAAAACGAGTCTTTCGTTTACATTCATCGGCAAACGTTTAAATAATTAATGATACGAACACATGTTGATAAAAATTATAAAAAATATGTAAATTGTGCTGTACAGAAAGCAATTAAGTATTGAATATAGCATAAATAAATAGGAAATTTCAGTAAAAGTTTGCAAAACTTGAAATATAAGCAGAAGAGTAAATTAATTATTTTTAATGATTATTAATTGAATAATCCTATCTATTATTTCTCGAAGGCTGTGCCAATGCCATAACTTCCTCAATTATTTAGTAAACTTTATATGTACGGCATTATTTTAAATAATTTTTTCACCCCCCCTTTAGGCGAAAAATAAGTAGACAACTAACATTGTGGTGGTTTTTGGAGAAAACCGGCTTATTCTGTTGTTTTATTAGGTATTGCTTTAACCCATTTATGCCCAGTAGCCTAAAAACGATTGTTAGTAACTGCATACAAAAACCTGTAAAGGGTATATTCTTTTATTAAAGCTGTTTTTCACAAGTTAAATAGTCCTTCTTCTTGAGAAAACCAGTTAGAGCCACTATTTGGACATCAGAGTTTATTTATTGACAGCTATTTTCAGACAAAGCAGTCAAGCAACGATCCAGCATGGGTAGCCGCAGAAAGTAAGTTTCTTTTGCGAAATTATTTTTCATAAAATTAAACTATTTTAAAATTACTTGCTTAAAATTGATCAGAGATGCCTTCTGTAATGTCACTTTGCACAAGTAAAGTCTAGTAAGGTCGTATTTTGCTCACATATCTGAAAAATATCCCATAAAGAGGACGTTAAATAACTTAATAAATATGGCAACGGCGAACTATTTCAAGCCCTAAAATGTATGTAGACCCTTCCAAGTAAAAGTTTTAAGCAAATAAAAATTGAAAAAAAAATTGTTTAAAAAAACTTGGGCATAAATGGGTTAAGTATTGCTTTAATGTTTAGCTCTCTCCACGAGTTAGTTCTCATAGCTGAGAAGAACATGGGTTTCGATCCCACTACTAGTTTTGATATTTTTGTACCACTTGGATTAATTTTGATTCACATTTCCAAGAAAATACAATCTACACTCATTGTAGGATTCTGAGCCAGTTGTGATGTAGCAGTAAAGTAGGAAAACAAAATGTTTATTTTGGCATGGTAAACAATATTTCTCGAGGGTATTTTTCTGTGTGTGTAGGGGAGGAGGGGGAGTATTCTTCAGGAAACTACGAAAGTGAGGGATCATTTTATCTTACTTTTTACCGCTTTTCATCGGCGAAAAATAAGCAAACAATTCGCATTGTGGCTGTTTGATGAAAAAATACTTTTAAAGAAATTGAATTAAGGAATTACAACTGTCAAGCTCAAATGCTTCGCACGGCTCAGCTGGTTTACATAGATTTCTGATATAAAACATTCAGAAATTTACAATATTTCAGAAATCTACTTAGGTACTAATTTTACATTTATATTTTTATTTATTTACTATCATTTGAACTGAACTTTGTAATTTTCTTTGATTTCAGAGGCAGTTTAAAGAGTAGAGAAGATAGCTAAACATGTTCCTTCTCTGGAACTGTCATGTCCAATTGATTCTGCATAACTCAATAAAGAAACAATTATTCATAAAAGACATGACTACATAGGATCGCTATATTTCATGTTTAGTTCTCTTCTCTAGATTCTATGAAGAGCCCCATTGATCATGAGTCCCAATGAAAATACTCAGAAAGTGCTAACGGAATGGAAAATAACTTAGCATAGGGTCTAAAGTATGTATGGAAAGTAGGTACTAACAAATCTATCCAAATCGATGTTTTTAGAGAAATTATTTTTTTTATAATTTTTTGTTAAAAACAAATTGTTCATTCGTGACAAAATAAAGGAAATCGGTAAAATATACAGAACTTTCTGAAGAAACACATATTATTTTTTTCAGAAACAGACATTAATTCCTGCAAAAACAAAATACCCTGCTTCGTAAATGCTAAAAATGTAGAGTTCAACCAAAAAATAAACTTTATTGCAAAATTTCTGAATTTTATATCTCTAAGGAAGCAGAAATAAGTGGTACCTATTGTACTAACTGAATTTAAGACAGGAGGGGTAGTAAAAAAACTGCTTATGAGTTTTTTCCAGAAAATTCTTCAATTATTCAGCTTTTTATAATTTATTTCATTTTCTTTTCAATCATTAAATAAAAATTAAGTCTAAAAAATTTAGAATTCATATTTTTTTTTTGAAACAAGTTTCATTTTTCCTAATTAAGTTTTAACTTTGCAAACAACAACGTTATTATAAAACATCCAGCGTCGTATTGGCTTTTAAAAATGGCTCAAGAAAAAAAAATCTACTTTTAATGGTTTGGATACATATTTTTTAACCATGCAATATTACCAACCCTAAAAAAATTAAAACAGATTTTTCTCAAAACTTTTTTTTTCATAATTAAATTTAAACTTAACAATAATAAAACATCTGGTATCGCATTTTCACAAAAAATCTAGGTCTCCAAAAAGGGAAATAAAATTTCCTTCCCAGTTTCTTAAATTTAAACTTTAAAAATTTTTTCCAAGGAAGCAAAAGTTATTGAACTTTCCGACGCAATGGATTGAGTACACAGCGAGTTTATTCGCAAAAAAACATTCATAACCATTATGTTGCGTCCCCTCTCACAATGGAAGGGGTGAGAGATTGTGACGTTCTCTTGCAGACCACCTGGTTGTTCTAGTACGTATAAGCCTTTCCAATGGATGGATTTCCGGGGTTAAAGCCCCCTGGATGTATCGCTCCGAGTTCAAACGCTGGGACAGATGTGCAAAACGCAGGTATGAAATGTATTGCGTGAGCAGGGCAGATAGGGTTAAATTTGTTTGTTAGTAGATGTAAAGAGGTAAGTCTTAGCTCAAAATTTAACCTGGTAACTACACTTAACAATGAATGTTGTTTTTGCAGAAAATATACATCTAATTTTATGGTAATAAACTGTAAAAAATACTAGTTTTACAGTAATAAACTTTAAAATTTCTACTTTTACAGTACTAAACTGTAAAATTGCTAGCTTTACAGTAATAAACTAAAAATGCTAATTTAGCAGTTTATTATCGTGCATTTTACAGTTTTAAACTGGAACCTCTACTGCCAGTATTATACTGTTGTTTTACAGTATAATACAGCTAACATTTACGGCAATGAACTGTAAAATTACTAACTTTACAGTAATAAACTGTAAAGTAGCTAGTTTTACAGTCTATTACTGTGCCTTTTGCGGGTTTTAAATTGGAACCTCGGCTGCCAGTATTATACTGTAAAAACATTTCAATTTTTGCAGTGTGGAAGATAATCATTAACAATTATAAGATGTTGATTTTTTGACATCTTTGTACTTAGTGAAGATATTTTAAAGAAACGTACTGTTTTCTCTTTTTTTCTTTCTAATTTCTAGCAATAGTTAAACAAAACAACTTCTAATGAAGAACAAAAAGCAGGAAAACAATTTTTTTAAACTCAGATTACTGTGCTTTAGTAGGGTAGGTATGTCCTTCTTACAAATATTAAGTTTGATTATTACTTGTGTACAATTACTTGTGTACTTTTGTACAAATTTATATGTACAAAGAGTGACAATGTTTCAGCATATATTATTAATTATTAATATTATACAATAAAATAATGAATGTGAATTATATGCCTGTTAGTCTAGTGCTGAAACATTTCAAGAATGCTCTTGTAATGACCCCTTTAACTGCAAAAACTCCAACCATAAACGCACCAATGTTCTCAATTCTACACATTGTTGTCCGGATGTAACCTACTTAAAAGTTACTAAGCCATAGGTTTAAGCTTCACAGCTGTGACCAAATGCAAAGCCAATAAAATTAAAATGCGAGTTTTCATAAAAAAGGTAACTGTTAGAACCAATAGCACAAACCCATGTGTTTTACTTGTTTACAAATTATAAAAACAACTCAATTAAGCCTGAGTTCCTACAGAGTTTTTCTAAAACACTGAGAAGATGTAACTAATGTATTGTAAGAAAACCAAATCAATTCTATATTTAATGATGGTATTTCTGTTTAAAGAAGGTTTTATATTCGAAAATATCCTGCTTTCGAGCTGTTTTGTAAAATTGATGCTGCATGACTCAGCAAAGAAGCGATCATTCATAAAACTGATGAGTACATAAGGTATATATTAGGGTGGGTCGAAAAAAGCTTTTTTTTCCTGATCAATTTCTAATAGAACGGAAAACTTGCCCATGGGCACCCTAATAAGGGGAAAAATATTAAAAAAAATAATTAATTACTTTTGTAATCACGCAAGAGCTCTAAAGTTTAGAAAAAAAGAGAAAATTCTGTAATTTTTAACGATTAATATTTTTTTCAAAAAATATATTTTTTTTAATTTCTAATAGTGCGGAAAACTTGCGCATGGGCATTATAATAACGGGAAAAATAATGAAAATAATATTTAATTACTTTTGTATAAGCGCAAGAGCTCTAAAGTTTAGAAAAAAAGAGAAAAATCTGTAATTTTTAGAGATGATTTTTTTTTTTTTTCAAAAAATATTTTTTTCTTATTTCTAATAGTGCGGAAAGCTTGTGCACGGGCTTCCTAATAACAGCAAAAATAATAAAAAAAATAATTAATTATTTTTGAAACCACGCAAAAAGTCTAAAATTTCGAAAAACAAATAGAAAATTCTGTAATTTTTAAAAATATATAATCATTTTTAAAAATATTTTTTTATATATTTAATAGTATAAAAACTACTCTAGTAGTTATAGAAATTGGTTAAAAAAAACTTGGGGTACATTGCCGTTCGTTTGAATTTGCGCAAAAACCCTAAAAATACTTATTTATTTTTTTTTTGGAAAAAATCACATATCGCAGCTTATTGCACATTTCAGCATATTTTTTACAGATTCTAAAATAATACTAAATCAAGTCCCACCCACATCCTACCCAAGCAACCAACCAATTTGGGTGTGCTTACTTACACCCTTTGAATTCTGACTTCGAATCAAATTTTTGCTTAAAAATCGTGATTTTAAGGTTGTCTTAATAAAACCCTCTCGGTTTTCTTGCCCGCAAACTTTAGCAGCAGCCTCCTGTAACTAGTTTTACACAACTCTCCACTGACTGATAGTGGCAGGGAAATTTCAAGTAATCAAATTCTGGAAGGGTTTTTTGTTTCAATAGGGATGAAATATTTTCTGTAGACATATTTGACAGAAGGGGTGGAGGTGTCAGCTTACAATTTGTCCAATCAATTAGTCAAGATAGTCAGTGGCTTCAAAGTTAATTGAAGAAAGCTTGAAAGCTCTAATGTGGCCCACTACTGGTGGCTCATTTCTGGCTTTCAGTATCTTCTTGTATAGCCTAACTATCTTATGTGCTGTCTGTGTCATCCATTATCATCGTCAGCAGGAGATTCTCTGGATGGCAGAAGAAAGAGTTTCTCTGAATGACTGGATCGATTATTTTTTTTATGTTGTCCGGAAAATGTCTGGTTGTTTGAATGATCTTTAATACGTGCTTCGGACCATCTTTCACAGTGTTGTAATATTGAACCAAACAGGAGCGTAGGTTTTTACAATGTAATTTGCAAGGGTCTTCATTTCGTTTGTCGAACTAATTTGGGAAACATAAAGTCTTAACACCCTGTTTGCACAAGTAGTTAACCATCTGGAATGGCTGAGGGGCCCAGGATTTTTAGCTACTAATTCTGGATCACAGCTTCCTGTGCTGACTGCTTGACCAATGTCTAAAAAATATTTCTAATCTTTACTGAGGTCAGTTTTATTTATTGTGACGGTAACTAAGTGCTCAAACAAATGTTTATAAGGAAGCTCATTAAAGTGTAACAAACAAATAAACCACTGCAGTGGTCGCTTACACTGAACTTCAATGTTTCATACAACACTATTTACTATTTTCAACCAGTGTTTGTTAGCTGTCCCATCACATCCGATAACTTCTACTGCACTCATGTCATGCGTCGAAAATGCTTGTGGCAATATCACTGCCGGTTCCTGTATTAGGTGTAACATGACCATAAAAAATAAGTATTTTTAGGGTTTTTGCGCAAATTCAAACGAACGGCAATTTACCCCCCCCTTTTTTAACCAATTTCTATAACTACAAGAGTAGTTTTTATACTATTAAATATTTAAAAAAAAATTTTTTTAATAATTATATATTTTTGAAAATTACAGATTTTTCTCTTTTTTTCTCGAAATTTTGGACCTTTTGCGTGGTTTCAAAAATAGTTAATTATTTTTAAATTATTTTTCCTATTATTAGGAAGCCCATGCACAAGTTTTCTGCATTATTAGAAATAAAACAAAAATATTTTTTGAAAAAAAATTCATCTCTAAAAATTACAGATTTTTCTCTTTTTTTCTAAACTTTAGAGCTCTTGCGCTTATACAAAAGTAATTAAATATTATTTTCATTATTTTTCCCGTAGTTATAATGCCCCTGCGCAAGTTTTCTGCACTATTAGAAATTAAAAAAAATATTTTTTGAAAAAAATATTAATCGTTAAAAATTACAGAATTTTCTCTTTTTTTCTAAACTTTAGAGCTCTTGCGCGATTACAAAAGTAATTAATTATTTTTTTTATTATTTTTCCCGTTATTAGGATGCCCATGGGCAAGTTTTCCGTGTTATTAGAAATTGATCAGGAAAAAAAAAGCTTTTTTCGACCCACCCTAGTATATATGGTTCATGTTGAGGAATTCTATGGAATAAAAACTTATTGTTGTCGATGTTTTGTAAGCAAAGATATTATGCTCATATTGCTGATTTGTGATTAATATTTGAAAATAATCACTTTCGTTCTAATACATTTAAAAAAAATCGAAGTTCGATTGGTCCTCGGATTTTTTTTTTTTTTCTTTTTTTTTTTTTTGGCGAAACTAATTCTGATGTTTTTCCCCTCTATGTTTTGCTTTTAGTTTGTTTGCTTTCAGTTCTAGAGCAGAAGCAAGAAAAACCTCAGTTAAACTATTTAGAGTTTAACATGGAATAAAAACTGCGTTTTGATTCACTTTTTGTCATGGGAAAGCATAATGAGGAATCTTCTTTTTTAATTAAAATTCATGTCCCATATAAAAGGCACCTGTAACAAATTGAAGACATATTTTTTAAAAACCATTTTGTACATAATTATATTTATAAAAAATCTCAAAAAGCTCAATGACACAAAAAAGGACTATTTCATGACGGGGACAGGTACATTTCTGCGCTGAGAAACTAAAATAAGTTTTAAAAAATAAAGAAATGAAGAAAACTGTGCGCATGAGCATACTTTTCCCTGCATACATGCGTAGTGAATAAGCTGTTAATTTATTTAATGCGTGTTGTTAAATAAACTTATTGCTAAGCAATTGCCTTTTTTATTGGTTGACTAAATCTGTTGCTCTTCACAGGTAGAAGGTACAGATACTTCTTCCCATGTAGGTAAGGGTGTGAGCCGGAACGAGGATGATTTTGCTAGACTACTTATATTTGCTAGAAAGAGCGGCGTATTGGCACTCTAAATGTGCGAAAAATAGTAAATATAAATCCATATTTAGGTCTTTAAAACAAAGCTGATGAGTATCAAAATTTAAGGAAAGGTCAAACTTTTGAGCTTTAAAACAAAAATACAAGTAGGTAAAACATTTTTTCTAATACTATTCAAATCCCTTTCTTTCACACTATTTTTAAACATCATTGAAATTATTTACATTCCTTTATAACTTTTCATTTGCGTATAAGTAATAATGTTTTGTAAAATGGAAAAAACAACTTATTTTTAGTTTTCTTTGTACATTATTTTTTTTTCTTTTATAGACTAGTTTTACATTTTTTCACAATAAAAGGTCACTGTTCAGATCTTTATTCGTAATGCAATTACATTTTCTTAGATTAACAACTCAAATGCATCGGGGAATCACTACAGAAGTGTTGCACAGTAAGTATTTAATGCAGAATCTGTATAACTAGACGATAAACAAATAAATTCTGCATTTTGCAAGAAAATAACCTGTAAAAAAAAGGGGCAATTTTTACGGCTTGTGAGGGAATTAAAAACTGCAACGGCATACAAATAATCTTAAAAATATATGAAAGGAGTGGTAAAAGGAAGCATTCAAATGTTTGTTGTTGTTCAAACTTTTGAAATTAGATCATGTTTTACCTTTTCTTCTAAATTTGAAGTGATCTGTTAAGACAAAATATTTTTTTCAAAATAATTTTTCCCTTGTTTAGGATACCACTACGTTGTTTTATTATAATAAGTCGCACATCTAAAATATAAAATTTTCGGCCCAGTCTATTGTAGGTATTTATGTGTCGAGATAAAACTATTCTTCACGAAGATCTATCTTTTATCTTAAATCATCTTTAAAAGATTGGTATTGGAAGTAAGGTTAATTGCATTTAGTAGTATTATAGTAACAGAAGTAGCGCATGTGGAAGTGTTTAGTATCGGATACACTGTAAAAAATGAATGTTATTTTTACAGTATAATACACCTAATTTTATGGTGAGAAACTCTAAAAATTATTAATTTTACGGTAGTAAACTGTAAAATTGTTACTTTTCAGTACTAAAACTGCAAATTTTACAGTAATGAACTATAAAATTACTAATTTTACAGTTTATTACCTTGCATTTTACAGTTTTAAACTGAACCTCTGCTGCCAGTAGTATACTGTTGTTTTTACAGTATAATACAGCTAAATTTTACGGCAATAAACGTAGTAATAAACTGTAAAACTGATGGTTTTCAGTAATGTACTGTACAGTAGCTGTAAAATTGCTAATTTTGCAGTAATAAACTGTGCGTTTTATAGTTTCAAACTTGAACCTCTGCTGCCAGTAATATACTGCAAAAATAACGGATATATTTTTTTTTGCAGTGTAAATTTTCCAAATTACTAGTTGAAAGGTAAAATTAAGGTTTAAATTGGTTTTGCCCGTTAAAACATAATTCACACTTGAATGCTGACAACTTGGATGCAGTCTGCACATCAAACTATGTTAATTGGATACCTCATTTTGCTAAGAGATGTATTTAGCTCGTTCGTCGACTGACTCATTTAAACAAGTAATGAATAAAGCATTCGATTTTATTGTTAACAACATTATCAACAGCACCAGTAGCGAAATTTTATTATAGGAGTACAATAATCTACCCCTGAAGGAGAGGTCATTCTATTAGCAAGGTCATCGTCTGCACCTGTTACTCGCCCCTAACCTTGTATGCGCATTCATTTTGGAAGGTATAACGAGAAGTCACGTTTTCCTGCACTGTAAAAAATTAATGTTGTTTTTACAGTATAATACAGCTAATTTTAGAGAAATAAACTGTAAAAATTTGTCATTTTATAGTAATAAACTAAAATTTGTCATTTTACAGTGATAAACTGTAACATTTGTCCTTTTACGGTAATAAACTGTAAAATTTCTACTTTTACAGAACTAAACTGTAAAATTGTTTTACAGTTTATTACCCTGCATTTTACAACTTTAAACAGGAAACTCTGCTGCCAGTATTGCTCTCTGTTCTTTTTATAGTATAATACAGCTAAATTTCACGGCAATAAACTGTAAAATGGCTAGTTTTACAGTTTATTACTGTGCATTTTACAGTTTTAAATTGGAACTTTGGCTGACAGTATTATACTGTAAAAACAACAGTTCATTTTTTGCAGTGTGCTCAATTTTTTCTTCAGTGTTTTTCAATACCAATAGCACATTATTTTATAGAAATAGCTGTAACAATCGTGCACACATTATTAACTAGCATAAAGTAGTACCTAAAAAACAAAGTTCAAAAAATCCTCTGTTTTCCTTTTTTATACACAAATGGTCAAAAAAAATAAAAAAAAAGTTCTGATTTCTGAAGTAAATTTAGAGACAGACTATAAGGAAATTCAGAGTAAGACCACGAAAGCATGGTGTTTCACATTTTCAGTCCTTTTAAAATTGTGATAAAAAATGCCGTTAGAGTAATTTACTGTAATTCTGTGTCAATTAAGAGTCATTTTGGTTTGGCTCTGTAATAAAAAATATTAACATATCTTTAAGGCTGTTTCTCGAAGACTAAGAGTGTGATAATTAGCAATATTTTGAAATTTAGAGAATTGTCTCATACTTTTTCTTTAATTAATTTCTACAATAAGTTTTATTTTACAAGCTTTACAGACAACATATATTTACTCATTTTTGATGACTTAAGATTTACCCCTCTTTTTCTTAACAGAGATAATAACTTTAGTAACTATTGAGAATCTTAAACGTCTTCAGCTTTTCAAAATAATTTTTGTACAATATGCTACTTAGTAAATATAATGATTAAGGGCTCATTTTGGAATAATTTATACATAAAATACGGATGCATCGTTTAAATCGGCGAAAAAAATATTTTAAATAGTAAAAAACATCTGCAAACATGGAACCTTAACGGTACAAAATATTTAAAAAAAATTACCCATAGTTAATGTAAATTTTGAATAAAATCAATTTTCCCAATTTGAAGAAATATGCACATAGATACAATGTTGAAATATTTTTCATGTGTCGATAATTTCCCCCATTGCCATAGTGTTTTTAGACAACTTTATAATTTTCACACAAAATAAGTTTTAAACTAAATGTATACTAATAATTTAAAAATAAATAATTTTAAATTCAAAGACTTTTATTAAATTAGTGAGCTCATCACACTTTCCCCTGTGTTTTTTTATTAATAAAAATTTGCTAAAAGAAATTGGATGAAATTTTGAATTTTGGAAAAGTTAAGTGGAAAAAAAATAAATAGTCTCTCAGAAATAAAGCAATCCCTAGGATTTCGAAAATAGAATTTGTAAAAAAAAAGTTACGGAGAAATTGAGAATATAAAAAATGATCATTAATCGACCATGCCTGTTAATTGGCCGATTAGTCGGTAATCGGTTATCTGCCAATCCGTTTATCGGTGCATGCTTAATGCAAATTAAAAAATTTTAATGAAAACTTATGCCTACGTTTTTTTTTTCTCATTCGAGGGCTCGGCAACCTGTTTGCTCATTCTCACAACCCCCGAAAATTGCTTAACAATCTTATTTGGTTCGTGAAAATTCAAAACGTGTGATAGGTAAAGTTAAATTAAGATACATGTTGCGAGAAGAACAAAATAAAAATTCTTCTCTTCCTTTGGAAGATGGAATTTAATCTAAGAGCTCAGTCCAAAAATGCTTCGTTTAAAATAGGCATAAAAAAATTGAAACAAAATACGAACCGCATACTACCAGGATTCGAAGTAATTTTGTCCAAATTGCAACTATATAGGTGCAGAAATAGTTCCTGGACGAAACAAAATGTCCATACTTAATGTTTGAAAAGCTGTTTTAAAATGTACGGTCTCCAACACAGTCCAGTTTTTCTGTAACTAAGTACTTAAATCAGGTTCAGTCCAGTATTTTTAATAAATTAGAAACACATATCTAAATTATGGTACGAATTTCATCATGTGCAGAAAAAAGCTATTTCGAGCAATATAAAATGTTCAGAGCTGCAGGTTCTTTTTTTTTTATTCCACTATCCAACTTTGCAAAAATAAATAAATCGAAGTTGCGGGAGGAAAACGCTTCTCTATGCATATCCATATTTAAAGACTGCAGGCACTTTATTGGGTCCCATGTCGAGAATAAAAATAAATAAATAAAAGAGTTATATGCAATGATAAGAAACAAATATGTAAGCAAAACTAACGATATTTTTTAATGTTGACATTTAATAACGAAACATTATGTGCAAAATTTTACTTCCTTGTTTACTATTTAACATTTTAAGAAATTCAGGGCTTTAAAAGTTTAGTACATATTAATACTTAAAAAGTGCTTTTAACTAAACTACTTTTAAGTAGGGGAATGTGGGCAAAGTGAAATAGCAAGGCAAAGTGAAACAGCAAAAGATTTTAAGTTTGTAGCACCACCTATTTAGCAGACTTTTAATTAAGTTTCTATATATATAGTTGATTCCGGTCAAAAAATAAATGGCTCCAAAAAATAACAAAAAGTTAATAGCAGACATTTCAAAAGTTAATTCCCATATTGTAATATTTAGTGGTTTATCAAAAATATTATTTGTTATTATAAAATGCTAAAGCTTTTGTAATTACTACTTTAAGTATTAATTTGGGTCAACTGACGTCTACTGCAGTAATTATTTAGTTCATATTTGGCATATTTTAATTTTAAATATTCAATGACATTTGCCAAGTGCTCGCGGGGCAAAATGGATAGGGCAAAGTGTAAAAGTTCATTACGTTTCTTTATTCATTCATTTGTAAATAACTTACAGATCTCTTCATTTGTTGGTTCATTTACATTGTTTTATTTAATAATTCACCCTTTTATTCTTTCATTCACTTATTTTTACATTTGTTCATTATTTTATTCTCTCAATTATTTTTGGTCATACATTAATTTACTAATTTATTTATTTTGTTATTATTGCAATCTCATTCACTTACTTACCTTTTTACACATCCATTTGGAAAGATGAATCCTATTTGGAGTATATTGAATAATTATATAGAAAATATTTTGTAACAAAAATATTATATTTTTACTTTGCCCAATAGTTTTTAAAATGAAAATTTTCCTTTTTTTTTTTTTTTTTTTTTTGAGGTCCAAAATAAAAAATAATGTCACATCACGTTTCATTTTGAAGTGCATTATTCCTTCTTTATTATGCACAATAATTTTCAAAACAGATTTCCAATTTATTCATTTTAAAACAGGTAAGCTACCTTAGCTATTATTTTTGCCTCACACTTCCATACTTATTTTTTGCTTAAATGATTCTGCACTGCGTATGTTAAGTAATAATGAATGCTATCCAGAAAAATACTTCTATACAATTTTTAAAAAGTTGTGGTTTCAAAACTCTTGCTCTTTCTACTCTCAAAACGTTTTTTTTTTAAAGTCAAACTTAAAAAAAAAAGATATTTAAAAGAATTCTAAATGCAAGTTCTCTATTATACATATGGCGTTCAGTATTGAGTATTACGTAAGAATAGAAAAGGGATGGAATATGGATTAGGCTGTGTTTAATGAAGGTATTGCAATTATTTGTCCGATTAATAATGGTATAATGGTGGGATAAATAATCAACGTGCAATAATTCTAAGGGAAAAAAGAAATATTAAAATTAAGGGAAAAAAGAAATATTAAAAGAAATATTAAAGAAATATTAAAAGATTAATTCAGTTTAAAATATTCAGTTCATGCACAAAATAAAAAGTACTCACGACATCATCATACTAACGTAATGCGGCTCTTACTAAAATCAGTGGTGACAAGAATATCATTTCAAATCTTGCGAAAATAGTAACACATGATTTTAAAGTACTAAGTAACAACACTAAGAACAAGTATAGCATACAATATGAGTGACAATAAATTTTCCGCATTATGTATGAAAAATTTTATTGGAATGATTGGTATATAAGTAATTAGAAAAAAAAATAATGGTTACTGAACTATCCGAAATCTTGCAGATAAACAAGACATAAAAGTATATTTTGTCTGAGTAATTGAATCAAGCGTGTAATAATAATGAAACTATTTATGATAAAGGCTTTTATAAATAAAATCTGCATAACATATGCTATAATATTAAAACATAAAATAATACTATGAATTTTATTTCTCACTAAACAATATTTTTTAAAGTAATGAAGCAAACAATAACCACAAAAAATGTGGGACTCAATCAAAATAAAAGTGAAAGCATTATAAAAATAAATGTGTCAGAAACTGATCAAAAATTTTGACACATTTACATAACTTTACACCACCATTTTCATATGGAAATGTTAAGCATCTGAACTCATCTCTGATAGTTAATTTTTAAAGTGTCATAATTAGTTTTAAAAACTATATAAATATCAGAATACATTTCTTTTCTGAGATACGATTAAAACTTTGGTATGCATCACAGCAGAAACGAATCAGAAATAAATAGGAGCATAATAATAAATTTCAATTTCTGTTAAAGTCTTCGGTCAGTAAAGCATGTCAAGGAAAGGATTTTTAATACCATTATTACATTTAGCACTTAACTAGTAACTGAGTGTTAAATATGAAACATAAACATGATAAAATGGAGATATATTATCAGTTACTGAACATCAAATATGTTTTAAAATATAATTCATGTATTATGAGACGTAATGCAATGTATTCCGTAAACCATATATTTTATTGCATGCAAAAAATAAAATGCATATGTTACTTAGATGAAATTTATCTTTTCTATAGGCCTATACAGTTACAAATTTTTGTGTGTATAAGACTAACTACTAAACTAAGTTTTTAATATATTTTTCTCTTTGCCGATGCATATGTAGATTAATAAATAGAGTTTACTCAAGAGATAAATGTTCCCTCAAAGGAATGCCTCTAAATAAAGTAGAACCTTAACATAATAAAATGAAGATATTTATAAATAAATAAATATAAGATTTTTATAAATAAATATATCAATCATTAAAAATGATTTGGTTTAGACAAATTTGTTTAAGAGCTCTATCCAAGTTGATCATCAAATTCACGATAGATCATTAACAAATTGTCCAAACAAAAACTGGTTAGTATTTCATAAATATGAACTTTTATTAGAGCAAAGAGTATCTATTAATGAAAAATTAGAGCATTTAATTATAGAAATAGCCTTAACTTCACTTCTTGTAAGGAAATGGGCGCCGCAAATTGAGAACTAAAACATTCAAACTAAAAAACAAACTGTTAATTGTTTTGTAGAGACTTGCGGTGTCAATAAAATGAAAATAATTTAAGAATAAACAAAATTATAAATAAATAAGTAAATAAATAAATAATTTTAATGACACGATATGCCTCCAGATTGTAACTTTCTAAAAGAAATGGCCACTAAAAATAATTTTTATTCGATATCGTACATAAAGCATGAATAGCATACGCATGCACTATCCAAAAGGTGGTAATGAACACCGTTGTTTGAAAACAAAATAAACCATGTTACCAAAGTATTTAAAAAAATGTTCTTCAGAAATCAATCATGATTAATATGCATAGTTGAAGTAAGGTTAATCGTCAACTACATCTAATTTTTAATGCAACCTATAAAAGATATATATCATGCTTCAATAATAAACCATACTCATTACTTCACACGTCTTTGTGCTCACAAAAATATCTGATCTTTTGATTACATTTAAAGCAAATGCTTCACAATTAACAACTTGAAATCACATAACTTTGAAAAATAAATAATTAATGACATCTTATTAACAGCAATTTAATTAAACGCACATTCTGAAATTAGAAATAGGATTTTTCATCGAGGCGTTTATCGTTTAAATGTCAAAAATAAATTTTTGATTTCTTAGTCTCAACATGAAAGAAAATAATCGCGGAATTTCTTTCAAGTGGTATTTCACTAGCAGAACAGATGATGAGGAATTTATGATGGAACAGATTTTGTTCAATGGAAGGGGTTTTGATTTGAGCAAATTGAAAGCGATTTAATTACAATTAGTAATTAAATATTGAGTAATCTGGCGGGATTTATTTTGGGAAAAATTAACATCAGAGGAAAATAAGATGTTTATTTTTTATAGTTAAAAACACATATAGTTGTTTTAAATACAAAAAACAGTTGGAAAAATTACAGAGGCGAACGATATTTAACCCTTTATGCCCTCAATAAATTTGGCAAAGAATTTCCATGCATTTTTGTGTTTTTAATTGAAAATACATCAAATACCATTCATACAGAGTATAAAAATTTTGAGAAGCAGTAGGGTACCCTAAGATACCCTACGCTTTAGGGCCCCTAAGAAAGCTGACTCCAATTGCATGTACCATCCAGTCTCTCACCAAACTAGAAGAAATGGTACTTTCAAGTACCAGCAGGATTCCAGCCATTTAGGATTCATAATACTAAATTAATGTACGCGGTACTTCTGAGTCACCAGGGTATAAAGGTTAATGTGGAACGTATTCCAATAACTGAGTTTTTCAATTACCGATGATATTTGTTCAACATTCAAACCTGTTGACCAGTGTTTTTTTTATTTCAATCAACTCATTCTATTGGGTTTGTTTAATCTTATAAAATTGATTCTTCATTGTCTCTTCTAAACAGTTATATTTTGGATACCATAATTTATACGTTTTTGTGCTAAAGACTGCCATACTTACAGAGTAAATATTGTTTGTTTATTTGGGCCCAATTACTCCTCTCATTTTACAAATAGTTTTAAAACACCCTTTACATTATGAAATCCTTTGAAATATACATAATTACTAAAACCTGTCAAAAAATTAAATATTACGAATTAATTTAAGTGAGTGACGTACATGAAATATCTTAAAATATATGTAGCGTTAATTCGAGGTTTCAACTTAACCGAACATTTTTAGCACATTAAGTAATTTTCTTCTGCGTATGGATGGGTTTTTAAGGCTTATTAAAAGCTATCATATTTAGATGAGAGCAAAAGTCTTACAGTTTTATGTACTAAAAGGTCATTTTTATTGCGTGATTATCTGGTAGAATGTTTTTTTTGGTTTTTATTATATTTTCAATAAATTTTAGGTTTCTAAGCAGATGTAGTATGTATATATGTGTGTATATATAATATATTATATATATATATATATATATATATATATATATTAAGTAAATATAATTAAAGCTTGTTGTTTTTGTTAGATATATATATATTGTGGTCATAAACTACTAGTAAAAGTCTAACTGAAGGAGAAAAGGAATATGGAAATGCGATCCTATTCGAATGTATAAATGGACGAGTCATTTTTTAATGAAAACTTTATGAATTTTATATTAATAAATACATACACCGTGTAAATTTAATAATGAGCTGATAGTTGCTTCCTTTATTTTTTTTAAAACGCAATAGAAAGAATAAAAAGAGAGCGTAATTAAATACTTGATAAAAAATTTAACAAAATAATTCAAGAAAATTCTTTATTCGAAGCATGAAAACATAACTTGTTACTTTTCTTTTTTAATTTATAAATATTTATTTATTTCATTTGTTTATTTCGGTTTTCACATTCAAGATATAAAGATTTTTTTATTGATTTCACTATGCTGTTAGCTGAAGTTCGATGTTTTACTGTTATTATTTTCTTTTTGATTAATATATATTGAATTACATGACTAGTTGTCATTATGCAAAAAATGAAATTCATGAAAGTTAAATTAAGGAGAAACAATGATCATCTCTCTTCGTGAAAATTATCCTCATCGTCTGATCTGACTAGAAAAATTTGCCTATTTTTCTCTCGTTTTGTTTTTTGATTTCAAATTCTTTTTGTTTGTATACGTTATTTGTTTCTTTTTTTAAATTTTGAACATTATATAACATTAATCGCTAATATTTTTTATAACATTTATAGTTAACAGCATTCATTGAAAATATATCTTTCATATTCATCTTGTTTGCTGAAAATTTTCTTTCCTATCTGTGTCTTTTTTTTTTAAAGCACTTCAACTTTTCAAAAGTATGTTTAACTTTCCACTATATTTGCTTACACACGCCGAAGGTATACTTTAGTTTACAATAATTTCTCTATATAGTATGGAATCATTTTTTAAAAAATACAGTTAATTAGTGGTAATCTTGTGTATGATATTAACTAAGCAAAAAAAAAATGATAGACCAAAACTTATGCAAAATTATAACTTTTAGAAGCCAAGAAAAAAATAAACTGTAGAGCAAAAAAATTCGAAAAGGAAAAGGGAAAAGGCTGATATATAAAATGAAGTATTTCAAAACCGGTCTCTCTCTCTCTCAACAATCTTTGTTTATGAAAACTGGAATATATCTGGAGTAATTTAATTTTTAATTTGTAATAAAATTTATTTATTTACTTCTTTATTATTAATATGTACACAATATTTATTTATTCTTTTGTGTCGTTATGAAATACATTGAGGTTTTTTTTTTTTTTTTGTATATGTGGGATAGCATTCTATAAAAAATGTTTCTAGTCTTAAGTTGCACACGTGAATCGAATTTCCCGTCGCCAAGGCGCATTTGGCGATGCAAAACACGAGCGCTCACTCGCCAAGCGGGAGCCTAATTGCAGGATCTGTGACGAGCAACAAGGAGAGGGAGACGTATCTGAAAGAGGTGGGGGAGATGCAGATGTAAAAAATAGCAGAGCGGGAGGGGAAGCTGAAGACTTACCGAGAGGAAGGGGGATGCGAGATCCTCCGCATCCCCCGAGATTTAGAAGAAGGGAGGAAGGTTCTTTTTCTAGCGCTTCTCTCTCCTAGAGCCTAAGAGGAGGGGAAGTGATGGAATGATCAGAGAACTTCTCTTTGTCTTCATTGGTCTTTTATACGACTCGCGAAATTAAGTAGATGCAGAGGGAGCAGAATTAATGAAAACTCAGGGAGGGGGGAGAGCGCTCCGAAAAAAGGATGGAGCGGGAGGATAGTTGGAGGGAGAAAAAAAAAGAGGCTTAAGGAATAAGATGAAGAGTACTGAAGTTGAAAACGTTAATCAATTTGAAAAAGAAAAAAAAAGTCTATCTGTGCATGCGTATTCACAGGAAGAAGGAAAGAAAGAATCATGCAAAAGTAGAGTAATTACTAGAGTCTGGTAAGAATTCAGAGCTGTTTCGCGTAACTAAAAAAAATCCTTTTACTGAAGCCCAGAATTATTTCGCCATGATGATGGTTTTTTTTTATTTTTTTCATTCTCGCACTGAGCTTCCGTTACTAAGAGCAGGAACGCATTATGTGCAGCTCTTTGGTAAAAAGGGTGGGGAGTTAGGAATAAATTTGAATTTATTCAACTTGTCTCTTATCTGCTATCAATATTTTTTACCCTCGGCTACGTATTTCTGACTGTCAGTTGGTCTAGGGAAAGAGGCATTCATTAACATAAAGCAGGTTTTTGCCGATATTTTTCTTTTTCCTATTATTGGAATTTTTCTCAAAACCCATCTCGGAGAAGTTTCACAATTTGATTAGATTTAGTTTTCGTAGCAGTAAGAAAAAGTGCATTACTAAGCGCATAACCCTTAGATTCATTTCCTCTACATCAATTTCAATTTCATTCTGAAGCAATCCTTGATTGCATATCATTTCAAAAGAGAGCCAAGTTTTGTAAGAAGATTTTGAAGAAATATCACAGCAGAGCATTTAAAGAATACTTGAAAAAATAAAGGATTTTCATCTGTTACGTATGGATGAAAAATACAATAAACTCCTTTACTGACAGCTTTAGATCTCAAAAGAATAAAAAAGGTTTTAGGCTGGTTGTTGCACCTCAAACATTTTAATTAATATTGCTTTTATTTTATGCTTTCAATGAGGTTGTTTTCTATGCTTTGTGTTAGTGATATCATTCATAAAAATATATCATTCACAAAAAACTTTAACCCACTCATTTGCTTATTTTCTCGATTAGTTTTGTTATACATAAAAGTTTAAAAATTATAGGTGCTATCTTCATATCTACTAATAGTCGAAAATATCAATAAATTTTGAAAAATAATTCAAACACTAGTTTTTGTGCAAAATCTTCAATAGAAGTTTTGATAGAAAGCTGATGAAATACAAAACATAATTAATAGACTGTAAAAAGTCCCTTTTGTTATATTTTATCTGAGTGAAATAAATAATGTTATTCATATCAAAAATAGCTTTGAGAATGTGAAATTCACAACTAAAGAATTTAGTCACCTTCCACCAATGGAGTAGGAAATGTAAGATTGCCACGCTTAAAAAAACAACTTTCTTTACAGTGTCATCTTTAAACAATGATGACGCCTACACAATTATTTGGATGCACATAAAATGCTCCGAGTCTCTTCAATATGTTACTTAGTCTTCCCTTACAGTTCAATTTCAAAAATAAAAACAAGTTTGGTAATTAGTTTAGATTCATTTGCACCGTGCTTTCCTTCTCCTGACTTATTCTACTGAAAATGCCTTAAAAAACATAAAATGCAGGTAGATAGAGCCATACCATTTAAATAAAAATATCAGCCTCTGTACTTATAGCAAATATCTTGCCGTTCAAATAATCCATTTGCCTCTCGTGTATATAAGTATTAATGCCAAATGTGTTTAGTGCAATATAGACCAATAATTCTTTGAGAATATCTACTAAAAGAGGCAATACTGCCCCCTGGTGGGCTATTGAGTTTTCAAATGGAGCAATGCTTAGCGACGAAGAGACCAGAGGCGATATAGTATATGAGAATAGGGTTTTATAACGAAAACATTTGGTTTGGTTATTAATTTTAGGCGCAATAAAAGGTTTTTTTTTTGATATTGACATATTTTATTTAATTGGTAATTGTTGAAATAATAGTTCTTTCATCAAACTGGGTTTTTAATACCATGTTTTTGCGAATACAATACGCATTATGCAAGCAAAATGTGTTATAAAACAAAGTTATTTATTTTTTAGTTTCGCTATTTTGCGTTTTAATAACGTTAATTTATCAGGTATGTTTTAATGCTAAAAATATTATTAGAAATTATTTTAAAAAATAACATACCTTTTCATTTTGAAGTTGGCACGCATAAGGGTTATGGTTGCTAATTAAAAATAGAACGATGCATAAATTACATTCGTTTTTTATGAATACCAAAGAGGAGGTAAAAACAGCAGAACATTAAGTACGTTTCTTAAAGAAACTAATAAGCTTTACTTTGAGAAAAAAATAAGCAAATAAATATTTTTATATACATATTTTAAGGTATTTTTTTTTAAAACGTACCAAAGAATTTAGATTTTAAAACAACAAGAGCAATATTTAATATTGAAAACGAGTAGGTCTCCACTGCATTATTTTTTAAATATACATATTCAATAACTATGTATCGTTAGGTCTCAAAATAATTGCAGGTATTGATGTCTTATGTATAAAAGAATCACTAATCACTATAACAGAAAGACAATAAAATACAGCATCTTGAATGTAAAAAAGTTAAAATGAAAGCAATGCAATTTAGAGGCAGACTTTAGAAAGTCGAATAGAAATAAAAGGATGACTACATTTGATTTAATTAATTTTTTTTTTAGTTTTGTCCTTTCTATATATACAAATAAATAAATACATAAATAGAAAATCTTTAAAAAAATCTTTTTTTTTTCAAAAAGTGTAACTTACATGGCAAACCTACAAAAACTCTTAAAAAGGTTCCCAACTTAGTATTTTTCTCAAATCAGCATTTTGCAATCTTCAATTTTCTCCATGAAATGAGCTTAGGTAGGTGTTTTTTAGGATTTTTACCATTATCCTCAGTAAATCAATGAAGCCATTTTTTTACAATTTACAGTTAACCTTTAGAGAAATCCGGCACGGCAGGTGACATTTAATGGTGGAAAACAAGTTCAGCCATGTTTTAGACCTCCTAAGTCCATGCAGTTAAAACAAACAATAGTTTCCGGTATAACTTGTGTAATATTATTATTTTTTGTTTACTTAATCATATCATTAATTGTATGGACTGTACAAGCTAGTGGTGGCTCCATCATTGTGCGTGTAGTCTTTACATGGCACGAACTAGGTACTCTGGTCCCACTGCACCAAAAACTGACTGTTAATGGTTATTCCAGCTACTTAGGGACCACTTTCTGCCATTCATGGTTTTCATCTACCCAAACAATAATGGAATTTATATGCATGACAACGTGGCATATCACCTGGCTTCAACAATTCGCAATCGGCGTTAAGATCATTTTGGACTCTTCCAGCGAATTATCTGGCCACCGAGATATCACAGCATGAACTCCATCCTTTACATTTGTGCATCATTTTTAAGTGCACAAAATCCAACAGAGCCAACGCTTTCATATTAATGTAAGTATATAATGATGGTATAGCTCAATATTTTTGCAGGTGTCTTATGGTCGACTTGTTGACTCCATGCCCCGTACAGTGGTTGCTCTTCACTGCACTGCAAAAATGAACTACTGTTTTTACAGTATAATACCTGCAGCCGAGGCTCCTATTTAAAACTGTAAAATGCACAGAAATAAACTGCAAAATTAGTAATTTTACAGTTTCTGACTGTAAAGTTAGCAGTTTTACAGTTTATTGACGTAAAATTTAACCGTAATTATACTGTAAAAACAACAATATAATACTGGCAGCAGAGGTTCCAGTTTAAAACTGTAAAATGCACGGTAATAAACTGTAAAATTGCTAATTTTGCAGTTTGATACAGTAAAATTAACAAATTTTACAGTTTATTATTATGAAATTAGCTGTGTTATACTGTAAATACACCATTCATTTTTTACAGTATGGGAGAAAGAAGGCAGGCACGATATTAGTAGGTGATCTACGACGTTTTTCTCCTCAGTCTCCTCAGCGCAATGTACTCTTGCTTGATTTTGAAGCTTCAAAATTATCCGTAGACGTAAACGAGAGTGAATTCTTGTTTGAGTGTTAAGTGTTCTATTGAAGATTTTGAATAAAAACTAGTGTTTTAATTATTAAACGTAAATGAAATCAAACCATATTTTAAACATTTACTATACTTAACAAACACACTATGCTCGTAAAGTCAGTACCAAAACTAGACAAAACAATAAATACATAAATAAATAAAATATATAATAAAAACTTCACTTGGAGGATATACTTTTTATTTCAGTTGTTGATTATCTGAAAAAAATGCTACTCGAAATTGTTCCTTAAAAATCGGAAAGGAAAGCACCGTGCTAGGGATTGCAATACCGGAGCAAAAACACAATACCGGTATTCGGTATTTTTAAAACGCCAATACCGGAATACCGGTATTAATACCGGTATTTGAAATTTTTCAAAAAAAAGAAAGAAAACATACTTGTTTTGTTGTAGTGTTCAATAATTTACACAAAAATATAAATTATCAGCGAGTCAGAACTTGTCTCGGACTCTTTTCGTTTCAGCAAGTTAATATTATGTTGCGTTTTCAGATACGTATGTAGTCCACTTGTGCTGCCTCCAAAAACTTTGATGATCCTTGAACATGTTTTGCATTTTGCTAGCATATTTTTTTCATCATATAAATAGTACAACCAAGCCGAAGAAATGTCAGATGATTTTTTATGCTCTTTGAATTCATCATTATCCATTATGAACAAGTAAAACTCGAAAACTATGCGTCAAAAATATTTTGAGCAAAGTACAGTGAGACAATTAGACAATAAAACTCACCAATTAAAAAAAAAACTAAATGTTCAAAAGTTTAAAACACTAACTCACAATATCATAACTACCATAACGTAACGAATGCAAAGACAGTGCAGCGATTCGATAACCATGAATATATGCTGAAAAATTTGCAACGATTTCATTTTGATTTCGATTCTCATGATGGTTGCCACTCTAAAGGAACAATCAACTTAGCAATAAATTTAAAATAAGCTGACTGAAGCAATAACTAAAAGTGCTAAGACAAGAGGAAAATATCGCCAAGTATAGAGATAAATAGCGAGACAGTACACCAGCTTATATTGGCGACAACAAAAAAGCTTTTCCTTGAGAATGATTCTCTATGAATCAGTAGTTTTTGTTTTTTAGTGATATTTTGGCATCAAACAATTTATTTTTGTAGCGTCCCACAGATGAAAAAAATACTCATGTAAAATAACAGTAAATATATACACTGAAGTGACAAAAGTCATGGGATAGCAATATGCAAATTTTCAGATGGCAGTAGCATCGCATAGAACAGGTATAAATGCGCAGTGCTTTTACAGAGCTTTCATTTCTGTTCAAGTTACTCATGTGAAGAGGTTTTAACGTGATGATGACCGCACGACGTGAATTAACAGACTTTGAACGCGGAATGTTAGTTGGAGCTAGACGCATGGGTCATGCCATTTCGGAAATCGTTAGAGAATTCAACATTCCCAGATCCACTGTGTCAAGAGTGTGCCGAGAGTATGAAATTTCAGGCATAACATCCCACCATGGACAGCGCAGTGGTCGACCGCCTGCACTTAAAGATCGAGACCGGCGACGTCTGCAAAGAGTCGTAAATTCTAACAGACAAGCAACACTGCGTCAAATCACCGTAGAAATCAATGTGGGACGTACAATGGACGTGTCTGCTAGAACTGTGCGGAGAAATTTGGATTTCTTGGGCTATTCCAGCAGAAGACCGACTCGAGTGCCTTTACTGACAGAACGACATCGCTTGCAGCGACTCTCGTGGGCACGTGAGCATATCGGTTGGTCCCTAGATGAATGGAAAACCGTGGCCTGGTCCGATGAGTCACGATTTCAGCTGGTAAGAGCCGATGGTAGGGTTCGAGTGTGGCGCAGACCCCACGAAGCCATGGACCCAAACTGTCAGCAAGGCACTGTTCAAGCTGGTGGTGGCTCCGTAATGGTGTGGGCTGTTTTTTTCATGGCATGGACTTGGTCCTCTAGTGCGACTGGACCGAACATTTTCTGGAAATGCTTATGTGCAGCTACTTGGAGATCACTTGCAGCCATTCATGGACTTCATGTACCCAAACAACGATGGGATTTTTATGGATGACAATGCGCCATGTCACCGGGCCACAACTGTTCGCAATTGGTTTGAAGAAAATTCTGGACAATTCCCAACGAATTGATTATGGGCCACCATCGAGTCTGTCGTCCAAAATCCTGCCCATCACGCTTTCACAATTATGACGCTATCGAACAGCATGGCTCAATATTCCTGCAAAGACTCCAACGACTTGTTGAGTCCATGCCACGTCGAGTTGTTGCACTTCGCCGGGCAAAAGGAGGGCCGACACGATATTAAGAGGTATCCCATGACTTTTGTCACTTCAGTGTAATAAATGAAATGAAAAGCTCATCGGTTAAAAATTATTCATTTTTTTTCGCTGATACCGAAAATACCGGTATTTTGCCTCAGAAAATACCGGAATTTCGAGATTGGAAAATAGCTCGAAATACCGGTATTCGGTATACCGGTATACCGGTTTTGCAATCACTTTTTTCTGTAAGTCATTGGATAGTAAGTCGCAACATTTTTTCGTCCGGTATTTCAATACAGTTGCTTCAGATAATCTATTTTAGGGGGTAGGAGGGGGGCGAAAAAATGTGTCATTACAATTTCATTAGTTTTATACTTAACTACAAATATTATTATTCTACAAATATTAGCTTTAAATATTCAAGTTTTTTGTAATGAAAATAGAAACTTTTATGTGTAACTAAGCTTAATATCTTCTATATATATAAAAGAAAGTCGTGTTAGTTACACTATTTATAACTCAAGAACGGCTGTACCGATATGGCTAAAAATTGGTGGATAGGTAGCTTAGAGCCAGGAGACGGACATAGGCTATAATTTATGTGTGTCAGTTACATATACAGAAAAAAATGTCTTATTGACTAAGCCTTTTTTAACACCTCCATGCCTGAGCGACATAAAGCACACGTTCTGGCAGTTTCCGGAGCGCAGTAAACAGGTTGTAAGTTAGCGGTGCGTTGAGTGTTATTTGACTTTTAGGTGAAATACATTATAAACAAACGCGTTACTTCCCTTAAAATTTATATGTGATAAGCTGTCAGAAATGATTGTCACTTAAGAGTTTTTACGTTTCTCAGGCTGAGAGGTGGAAAGCGCTTGGTGGGATAGCTCTTGGACTGCAGTTAAATAGGTTGTTCTTCTTACTACTATTATATGTACAAAAGTTTGTTTTGATGGATTTATAGATGTAGCAGTCAGTTGATAAGCAGTCCGAAAAAATTATCTTTTTAACTAAGCCTTTTTTTAAACCTCTATCAACGAGCGACATAAAGCACATATTCTGACAGCTTCTGGAGCGCAGTAAAATAGGTTCTGAATACAAAAACAATAATGAATGATTAATGTAGGTACTTATTTTTTTTTGTATTTTCTAATAAAAAAAACTTAATGAATTCAAAAATTTGCTTATTTATTGTCTTGAAGGTGGAACAGAGTTCGCCGGGTCAGCTAGTATTTTTTTAAAAATCACATCTTAATTATTTGCATTTAAGTACTAAATAGTTTGAGCTCCTTTGATAACATAAATTGAAACAAAAATATTTATTAAAACATTTTTAATTGAAATTAAACTTTATATTTTAAATTCAAAAAGTAAACCAGCATAAGTACAAACACGATATCACTCAAAACAGCCTCTGTTGTTTTATCACTGAATTTCCAGTTACGATAACCTGAGCCGTTATTCGCGACTCCAACACGAACGAAATTAAAGAACTGAATTAACCTTTCAGGTGCACAATACTTAAGAATTACTGACGGTAACTCGCATGATTTGCAAAACTTTTGACTCGTGAAGTTTCGGAAACTATCGGTAAGGAAAGCTTTTCAAAAGCAGCTTCATAAATCCAGATCAAAGTATATTTTAAGCTGCTGGAAATTTTTCTACATTAGTTAACAGAATAACATGTCATTGAATAGTTTAAGTAATTTAGGGTTTCGAAAATGATGTTGAAGTCTGAATTCAAAAATAATTCCTTTAAAAAGATGCTTTATATAATCTCATATCAACTTAATGAAACTTTAACGATATAATCTTGAGCATTTTATGTTTTTCTATAGTGTCTTTAATGTTTCTCATCGATTAGGAATTGAAATGCCCAGCATTTGCAAAAGAGATTACTAATTTAGGGTGTGATGCAGACAAATAAATTACTTTTAAAAGATCTAAAGGTCTCATAAAGCATATAAAAGTGTAATATTTTAATCTTGAAGTGTTAAACTATCACTATGTAGTAACTTAAATGTAGAAACTTCGGCACGATATTGGAATTATATATACAAAATCTACTAATTATGAATTGCTTTTTATTAAAAAAGCACCTACGTACATTAATCATAATTTTAAAATGCATATTTGACTGTATTAAAACATTTTTATAGACAATTTATACTGGCTGCAGGCAAGGTGCAACAACAAAAAATGCAGTTTTTTCAAGTTCTGTACCTGCGTACTATATATAAGTAGAAAATATCAAATCATTTAAAATTTTGTACGATAAAATTTCTAAAATATAAGAGAAAACGCAGACTTATGGTAACTTAGTAATTTTTCTCTGTACTTATAAAAGTACATTGGACTCATTTTTTTCCTAAGCGTTTTGTCGCTGACCCGTATTTTGAATATTTGAAAACATCTGTAATTATTATTATGAGTTGAACATAATCAGTGAAATATGAAATTGAAAACCAAAAGTTAACGCTTTGATAAATTTACTATTTTATATTTTATTTTTGATATGTCTTAGATGAAAAAATGTTTGTAATCATATCGCAATACAATTAATATAAATGAAAAAAGAGTGGTTATATAAGTATGTTCAAAATACATCAAGGATTTTATCTAGAATTAAGAAAGCTTACTTTTTGAAACACTTATTTCTCTTCCGATATTTCTTCCTCGTTCTCAATCCCTCATTTATCTCAGGCTATAAGTATATTTCAACAAACGTTTTTAGCTATTAAAATGAATAATTGAAAATCAAACGCATTGCTTTTTATGCACAAAGAAACCATATTAGTTCTTATAAAAACAATACCAAATTCCTGCTCTTGAAATATTCAACATTATCATTCAGTGTTTCTCATTATTAATATTTTTGAAAGAAAATTTTTAAATATAACTAAATTTTTCAAAGCATGTGAATAAAACGCAGGAAAAAGTGTTGAACTGAATTACGACACTAATTTTTATAAAAAATAAATTTCAGTTCTCAACAAATGTCAACTGACAAAGTAATTGGCAGTAAAAACATTCTAACTACAGTTCTTTACAAATACTCTTAACTTTGAGCATATTAAGGATTTAATCGTGTATTGCAGAGGAACCTAGCGATTTAATTTTTCATGGTTACGAGACACAATACATGCGAGAAAAACAAAAACAAGAATAAAAAACATTCACATTAATGCAAAATAACCACAATTTTTTTTTTAACTCAATAACTGCTTGAAAATATATCAGTTTGCATCTCATCGTTTTTAGTAAAGGATGAAAGTGCTTTAAATATACTGAATTAGACTTTCTTATGCAGAATATGGCTTCGAAGAAAGTATATTTTGCTTTCAACTTTTGTTTTTTCTGATGTCTGAATTCCAGAAGAAAAAATAAATAAATAAAACTAAAAAAGGATTATCCTTTTTCTACACATAAGTTTTAATGGTTTTTGGTTTCTTAAAAAAACAAACAAATGCATAAAATAATTCAGGAAGGCAATACTTCTTAACCTTAAAAAAATATTTTGTATTTTTCAGCTCAGGATATCAAGTAATTAAAACTCTTTGTTAGTGGAAAAGGCTAATCAAAAACTTCCAAACAATAAAGTTTCCAAATTTTTGTTTCCTTCTTCATTGAATTTTAACTACTAAAAAATCATTTACTAAAATCATAAATTACATTTGTATCAATTATTTCATAAATTGCAATAAAGCTTTAAAAATACACTGCTCGACATTGAAAATGCAACACCAAGAAGGAGTGGTCAGAAATTGATGAAATTTGGTAATAAGACAGAGACAGCATGGAACAATAAGTGATATTTATTTCAAAATAAATAAGCAAAATTTAGAGCGAGGACGGCGTTGGCTCAGTAAGAAGTAGGACCACCGCGGACAGCGATGCACGAAGAAACACGTCTAGGCATGGAGTCAATAAGCCTGCGGATGGTGTCCTGAGGGATGGTACTCCATTCCCTTTCAACCATTTGCCACAGTTCGTCCTCTGAACGAGGCAGTGACAGGGTCTGCAATGCGTCCAATCACGTCCCACACATGTTCGATTGGTGACGAGTCAGGAGAGTATGGTGGCCGGGAAGGCATCTGTACACCTTGTAGAGCATGTTGGCTGATTCGAGCACTGTGAGGCCGGGCGTTATCCTGTTGAAAAATTGCATTTGGCCGACCCTGAAGGTAGGGGATTGCCACCGGCCACAGTACATTATCTACATATCGTTGGGCCGTCATAGTGCCCCGAATACGAACTAGAGGTGATACGGAATTGTATGCAATAGCGCCCCAAACCATTATGCCACGTTGTCGCGCTGTAGGGCGTTCCACAGTTACTGCCGGATTCGATCTTTCTCCACGTCGACGCCACACACGTATGCGATGACTATCGCTGGACAAACAGAAGCGGGATTCATCTGAGACCACTACGGTTTGCCATTCTGCCATCCACGTCGCTCTGGTCCGGCACCATTCCAAACGTTGGAGTCTGTGCTGTGAGGTCAATGGCAGTCTTCTTAGCGGGCGCCGTGATTGCAGGCCACGTACAACCAGTCGACGGGAAATGGTTCTGGTCGACACAGGAACATCCAGGGTACCTTGCACGTGCTGCAGAATCGACGTACTAGTGACTTGCGGGTCCGCCAAAGCTTGTCGGTGAATCCGTCGATCCAAGCGGTCTGACGTCACTCTGGCTGCACCTGCACCCCTCAATGTGGCTACGTTTCCTCTCTTCAACCATCTCCGACACAGCCGATGCACAGCGCTTGCATCCACGTGGGTATCAGCTGCGATTTGACGTATGGACCAACCTCCCCTTCTTAGTCCGATCACCATACCCCTTGTAAAGTCGTCTATATGCTGGAAGTATCTTCGTTGAGGACGGCGTGGCATTTCCTCCTATCACACGTATCCTTCGAGACAAAAACCAAATTTCTCCGATAATTAGTCTGGCAGAAAAACCAACATGAACATAGCCCACTTTTCAACTTCATTCTATTATATCTTACTTCACGTGCGTCGGAGAGCTGCGCATTTCATATCATTTGCATAACTCAGTGACGTGCGTCTACGGTAAAATTTGCATGAATTTCTGACCACTCCTTCTTGGTGTTGCATTTTCAATGTCGAGCAGTATAAATTGCAGTATGATTTGTTGTATCCCCGTTTTTGTTGTCCTTCTAGTCAGAACAGCTGCAATGAGTTCAATATTTAATTAGTGTACATAACCTCTGACTACTTATGGAGTGATACAATAAAAATACTATGAGTGAAAGCTTTAATAAATTGTTAAATAAATGTCAGAAGGTTTTTAATCTTATAAAGAACAATAAGTTGTATGCTTTAACTATAAAATAAATAAGGATAATTATCTTTTCATACCTATCAGCGATTCTCAACCTGTATTGTTAGGTGTTTCTAACAGGAAGATTCCAATATCAGAGAGTTTAACCATATATATATATATATATATATATATATATATATATATATATATATATATATATATATATAATATATATATATATATATATATATATATATATATATATATATATATATTTAATATCACTATTTAATGAAAGCTGTAGAAATCTTATTTAGTTTTAAAACCAAAACGTCCATAGTTGTAGAGCAAAATCTAGCAGATTAGCTCTAATTGCAGATTTAGCTCTAAAATACTCCCAATAAATAATTATTTATGTTTCTTTTCATGAGAGAATGGCAATAAAAATTTAGATTATAAACTGGATAGTGAAAGATAAAAATCTAAGAAACGTTGATGAATAAATAAATATGTAATAACTAGAGATGGCGCGAAGTTGGGTTTGGCCGAAGCGCCGAATACCGAAGCTTCGGCTAACTAAGGGCCGAAGCTTCGGCTGCTGCTCATATTGAAATTTTAACATAGAACGTGTAATAAATGCATGCAATATGATACTATATTCCATATGATTCAATATTCTTAATGTCGCACAACAGTTTTAGCGTCAGGATTCAGTTTTAAATTAATTTCACTAATTAAATTATTTATTTTTGTTTTGTACTGGTAGTACGAAGTAAGAAGACATTTCTAATTTTCTTATTGAAATAAGTAGAATGAGCATTATTTGGAATATAAAAAGCGTGTTCTACAGTTAAGTTGATGTTTATGATAAAACCAACTGATATGATCAGATATTATATTACTAAGAAATTGCTGCTATTTGCATTTTACCAACATAGTTATGGATACGGC